>JAZHYW010039906.1:0-11476 GCA_037355805.1 Ixodes ricinus
AAAGTTAAATTATGAATGTATGGAGGCACACACACACACACGCACACACACAAATACACACACGCACACGCAACGTCCGTTGTTGCTGTTTTCATATATATATATATATATATATATATATATATATATATATATAGTATCATAATAGTTCATAAAGTTTGTATTATTGTCACGAAGGAATAGAGATTCAGCAATCAAACTCGAGTAGGAGTTGAGACTTTCTCTACATGTTCGCCACCAAAAGTTACCCACTTTTTCCAGCGATGCACCACATGCCGGAGGCCAATGTTATAGAACTCCTCGTCTTGAGTGTTCAGGAATCGCTCCACTTCAGCAATCACTTGGTCGCCGTCCATGAAATGCTTTCCTCTTATTTGGCCACACTAGAAGCGTCTGTGCCATTTAACCAAAAGTGTCGTAAACTGGGGCGTTGTCCCCGAACAACGCTCCCAGATTGGAATGAATATCCTTGGCATTGCTTCCTTCAACTGAAAAAAAAAAAACGGATCACTGCATGTGCTTGGCAACCGACGGGCGGTGCCATTTTTGTTTCGTCTCCCTAGCGGCGTTCCGAGCTACTATAGCATGCGATGTTTATACTGTGCGGAAACTAGAGGGACGCGCGCTCATGTTGATGCCTGTTTTGTTCCGTTTTCATTTAATTTTTTGTGCCGATAATACGAACTTTATGAACGCCCCTCGAAAATATATATACATATATAAATGTATAACGGGCATGATGGCGGGGGCCGAAGGCGTGGGTATAACTGAGAAGAAAAGAAAAACCCTTGATGAAAACAGAAACAACGGACGGTTTATTTTTCGACGTTTCGGCCGGAGTCAGGCCTTCGTCAGGAAGAACATTTACCGATGAACGTGGGTGGTATTTATACAATGCTACGGTCGAGTTCAAGTTTGAAAAACGGCGGGATGATGGTTGGAGATTCCCTAGAAGCGTAAGGAATTTTCCGGATGGGGAAACATTTATACAATGCTACGGTCGGGTCCAAATTTCGGTGGGGGGACAATTGGAGCTTTCGTGAGAGGGAAGTGTGGGGCAGTTCGTATCCGGGTAAAGAAGCTTGATGATCGGGCCCAAGTTTCAAAGACGTCGGGATGACGGTTGTAGTTTCTTGAGAGGGGGCGGAGGGTGACTTTGTGTCCGGGCGGGCAGGGGTGACCTGGACGATAGCGTACAATAAACGAAAGTTGGACGCGCAAACTTAAAGGCTGTCACAAAAAAAACCGACCTGAAAGGGAAGAAGGTTCAACCTAGAAATAAAAGGAAATAAAATGAATATCAAAACCTAAAAATAAAAGATATATATATTTATATATATAATTTATAAATAGATCAACACAGATAATATATATATATATATATATATATATATATATATATATATATATATATATTTATATAAACACAACAATGACCTAAACCTCTGTGCATTCTATATCATGTTTTCTTTAAGTACGTAGAGAACTATGGTAATGTATAGTAATGTATTGATAATAGTGACCCCGTTATTATGAATACCCCGCTATACGGACACCACTTTCGGAGAAAAAATGGCAAAATACATGCATTTTGTCTCGTTAATATGGACAACTCACATTATGGACAACTTTTTATCGGAAGGGAAGTGTTCATATTAACGAGATATCTCTACATATGCGTACACTCCTGGCGCGTCGCAGCCAGGAATTTTTATACTTCTTAGCGGATTGTTCACAAGTTGTTTTCATCGTAACTTTTTATTGTTTGTTGTGAACTTTATATAAAATAATACTAGTGTTTGCTTTATTTTGAAACAAAGTTAGTATTTTTTTCTTTAACCGCACTTAATTTCTTCTCGTCAAAAAGTAAACTGCATGAAGAATATAGTACACCAAACTTGGTTTAGAATGCAAGGCTTCATCAAAACTACTCGCCCAGTGGATATACGCAAAATTGCAATAAACTCGACAACGTATTTGTTTCGAATGACTTCAGCATTCTTTTTATTTATTTCAAGAACTGCTGCTCTCTTTCGTGGTTGCTACGTTGACTCGCATGTACCGTTTTTTGTGCATAATTCGTTCAATAACAATAATAGTTGTAGTGTAAGCGTGAGTCTTTGTTAGAAAGCAAAAGCAACACATGTACTAAAACCGTAGACGTGTTGCGCGTTCGTTCAAAATACATTAATTGTTTCTTAAGTGCAGTGAGCAACCTATGGAAATAACAGGATAAAACAAATTTGTTATACAATACAAATTTTTATTCTAGACCGTCCCTTCAGACACGCATTTTGTGAAGCAAAGCAGTGTCACCTGTTTTATGGGGCTTTGTATTACAAAAGGTCACACGTGTCTTCTTTTCTATGTGTACAAAATATTAATATCTTAGGAAAGGTATCATCATCCCCTTTAAAGCTTAAACACGGTAACTGCAAAAATTAGCGACGTCTTATGCTGAGAAACACTAATTAAGACGAATCGACGGGAGCTTCCGGTGACGTCGTTGAGCCTAGCGCAGATTGGATGGAGAGTGTAGAAAAGCAGAGGCTAGCTACTTTTGTCTTTACTCGCTGTCTTCGTTCTACAGTTAGAGGAAACAGGTCAGTCGTTTTCTCCTGGTGCAGGGTCTGGAGTTGGAACGCCGAACGACAAACCCTGGGACTGAAGAAGGCGAAGCACTTGTGCGTTTCATTAAAGGGAGAGAGTATGTGTGAGCCAAAAGCAGAAGGTAATTCCGTCTATGCATTCTCCTTCCAACAAGAGCTCGACGCTTTGACTATACTACGCTCTTTTACTTCTAATATCACCAAGGCGCCTGTCATGGCCTTTTTTCTGGACATAGTGTGGAATAAAAAGTTTTCAATAAAATATCAACGTTTGAATTGATTTGAGGTCTACGAAACCTAGCAAGTATAGTATGGGAAAACATCACGGACTTATTGTCAAGAAAAGCAGAATTTGATAATTTTGTGAGCAGGGCCCGAATGATTTAATGGAAACAAAAATTGTAGAAGAGTGGAATAAACTATATGCCTCCAAAAGTTTAATTACTAGTTATGGATATTTTATGACTCTTCTAAAAAATTCCTAGAAAACATTGCAATGTTTGCTTGTGTTCAGTTGAAATTCTAATTTTAAGTACGCGTTGATGTCCAAGAAAGATGGGGATGAGTGCAGAAACTTTTGGCGGCATTCGTCGGGGAAAGAGCGACGACGTGTACGAGGTTGAAAACAAGGCATCACTCGTAGCTCAAACACAACATTTTTGGCCCACTGATAAGATAGTTAAGGCGCAGTATGAGGTGGTTATTTACTCAGGTGGATTATCCGAGACTAAAACTATGCTGCACCACTTATACTTTCTATCACATGTGAAGACTTAAACCTAAAAAAGTAACCAAATTAAAAATGAGTTCTTACAAAGTCAACAAAATGTTTGTGGCACATGTACGTTTTAATGTCTCTGCAAGCTACACCACCAAAGTCCTGCTTTCCGCACTAACAGTTCCGCTCGGTTCTGCCGCCCTAGTACGCGACGAGTAGAGAGACAAAACTCGCGGAGCGCTTGCAGAAAAAGGGTGATATTTACTGCGCTAATCGTGAGCGGTCCTCACAAACAACCTGTGTCAGCTAGGAGCACATGCCAGCGGCGGCCTCACTGCGACTTCGTTTTGTCCTTTGATACAGCTGTCGCTGTTTTCGGGTCGGTGCTTTCTCTGAGGTTTCTCCAGTCAGGGACGATTTGTAGACTCGTGGAGCGTAGGGGGACAGTGCCGACTTTGAACCCCAACGATAGCTCTTTGTAACACAGAAGCGCCGTGTTTCTAAAAAATGCTCCAACTTTTTGGGATGGAACTCGATCACATTTTTGCTTTATACTGCCTGCTGAAAATCTCGAGTTTCCCAAGTAAATAAATTGGGTTTATAGAAGAACACAATAGAAATGTCAACAGACAAGCAATCGTCTAAAATATAAAGGAATCATATTTCGGTGTATATAGTGGTTTTCCACGTGTAGCAACTTGTTTCACTGCCGGGCATTGTGAAGGACGCAGTTCTAAATCACCTGCCTATTTTTGAAGCTACTGATGATGTAATTATTGAAAACGCTGGCCCCATGGCGTATGAAAATCTATGATGTTGATATTTTTTATATTTTGAAGATGTCTTGTGAGACTATCGTCGTTTACGGCGCAGCTTGCCAACAAAAATATTGAAGACGAATAGTCCTTGCACGTTAATGTGAAGTAATGGCGGTGAAGAGGTTAGCAGTTGTAAAATCCTGAGCTTTATGCGGATGAAGATTTCATCGAAATAAAGTCAGTGGGAAGAAAACACAGTTCATCTAAAATTACATTTTCATTTAGAATTGTTGATCAATTGAGATAAAGATACTAAAAAAGCAGTTGGTAGTGTTCTCATTTTTTGTTCTCATTCTTATCAACCCTGTGAATATGAGAAAAGGGGCTGTTTACTTACTCATTTTTGTAAACCAATTGCTTGTGCAATTGTATCAAAGTGTTTTTTGATAAATTTTAATATGTTTGATGTTCATTCTAAACAAGTTAATCAAAAACAATTCTTCAGCCGGCCTCAAATTACTTTGCTATTATACCACCTTATCTTTGGACCGATTACACATGTTTCTTTGGAAATTGAACAATAAAAAAAAAGCCTGAAACAGTTCGAAGAATTTTGAACCTAACATTGTGAGAACAATAAATCGAAATCTAAATTCATAAATTCGTTTAATTTATTTGCCTGTTATCCCCTTCAAACTTATGTGACGTCCGCCGTTACGGAAAAGGCTATCCTGAGCAATTATTTGATCTCGACACCCCTTATATATATTAAAGTTCGAAGTCTTATCACACATTTCTCTGTTGAGGAGCATGCTACCATCCAAATAATTTGAACATAAACAAAAAGCAGGTTGGCGCGAATGACTTGAAACACGAAAGAATAAAACACATAGGGATGGGCACACACAAACAAAACAGGACACACACAGACAGGGTTGGGTTAGAGAAGCGCTGACTCACTGAGGCGGTATCATAAACATCGGTTGCTAATATGAAACAGCTGCCCTGTCAGTGTGTGTCCGTCTCTATGTGTTTTGTTCATTCATGTTTCAAGTCAAAACAGAATTTAAATTTTTTGTTTGTTAATTCTGGCTGGTAGCAATGCACAGTGGCTTCTTCATTTCAAGAGATTATTCACTCAAAAACCAGGCAGCTTTGTTGTTGCACATTTTACATACACGCAGCGATGTTCATAAATCTTGCATTTTAGAGGTATCTTAACCAAAGCAAAAGCACAAAACAAGTGAGCGAATTTCTACTAAGTTTATTTGCCGCACCCCTATCTTTGTATGTTTATTTTTTAATTACCACCAATATTTTATTCCTAGCACGTGATGTGATTCCTTGTTATCTAGCAAAAACACCTTCTGTCATTTTACCTGGAATCTTTCTTTCCATGTCCTCTTTCTGCAACAATCCGAATTCCCGTAAAGTACCCACGCGGGATTCGTTGCAACGTCACGCCGGGCTGGAAACAAAACGAGTTCCTTGTTTCTCCAGAGACAAACGGCCGAGTCCGTCTCCTACCTCATCACCTCGAGAGAAACACATTCGCACGAAGACGCCCGAGTGGTGTGCAGAGCCCAGAAAAGGAGTTCCGCCTTGAAGCGGACAAAAGCACTCGGGTAATAATCATACGAGTCTCGGATACCTCCCAGGAGCTCATCTGAATTGCGCCGAGCTCTTTCAAACTTCGAGATGTATATTTGGTGACAGCATTAGGACGACTTTCGCTCTGTATCCGCCTCCTGGCTTCTTGGCTGGTCCCTATAGTGTGCGCAGATGCAAGATTATCTGCCTGGCCAGGAGGCTTTGGACTGGATTGCGGCTTCTGCGACGAACGTTGTGGGGGCGATGTCGTTTTCAGGGCTCGTAACAGAGACATTCTAGGACTAACGCTGCAAAGTGCCGCCCTTCAGACCGGAACGTTGCGGTGCCTAAGCCCTATACTGGGCGCCCTTAACTATCACGAATGTAAAATGTAGTGAAGGCGTGCGGAAATTGGTTTGTGTCCATGCTTTGTATTTTACCTGCAAAAGCACATAGTTCCTATTTTACATGACCCTTCTTAGTCTGCAAATGAATAAGACAGGAAATGCCGCAAGAGAGCACATGGCAAGGCAGCACTGTCATATCGCGAGACCTCTTGAAAGAAAGAAAGTTTGAGCAAGAAAGGTCGAGTTAAAACAGCGCGGTGGCAAAGAATGATATACGTCGAAGGCTTTGTGTTCCAACAGCGCACCCCGGGCCCATCGGCTGCTGGACAATTAATCGTGAAGGCATAAATTGGTTTTGCATCATTAGAATTCATTCGCCATCCTATTTTAAATGAAAGTTTGGAATAACCTTTCTCGCAATAAGCTATGTTTCGTACTTTGTTCTGGATTATATTTACACTGAACATATATAATTCTGTGAATATTCGCGAAACGTATTAGTAATGTAAAACAAAATTACCGAAACAAAATCACGGAGTTGGTAGATTCATCCGCACCGGGCAATGTGAAAAATAAAACCGGCCGATTATTTCGTGTTTTCTTTATTTAAATAAATGCTGACTACCTTTTATTTGCGCGAATCGAGTGGCCCAGGGTTTAGAGGCATCATATTTGCTTCGTTACTTTAATAGTAATAGCAGGCGAGATCTATATTTTTAAACACAAAATTATAGATTATTAATTTGTAGGCGCTACGTCACCAACTTGGAAAGCTGCACCGTAAAGGGTGCTCTGCCATTGACACAAGTGCGATAGGTGAAGTCAACCTAACGACCGCTCGTCCAAATATTGACTCGCGTTAGGCATTGCATTTTTAATTTACACGCTTTCAATAATTTAATGCGATAGCATTCTTCAGCTACCTCACCCGGTTTTGCGACATTCTATCTGGCCTCAGATGTGCCGTGCGCATGCGCGGGAGCGCGTATGCGCCGGGTTTATGCGAAGGACGTCAGCATACGCAGGCGCCGCTCGTATGCGACGTTTTCCTCGACGTCTTCCTACAGTTCGTCCTTGAGTTCACCCTAGATGTTGTCCTAGATATCGTTGTAGGCGGCGTTTACGACGTCATTCTCTGGGAAGTCTTTCTGGAAGTCGTCCTTGAGGTCTTCCTAGAGGATGCCCCAGATGTCGTCCTTGGGATCGCCCTAGTGGCCGTTCTAGATATCGTTTGAGACGTCGTCCTCTAGGACGTTGTTATTAAGGTCGTCCTTGATATCGCCTTATAAGTCGTGCTAGAGGTCATCCAGACGTGATGTCTCAGGTTTTCCTCTAAGAAAATTGTCCTCTACGTCGCTCTAGTGAGCAGATAAACCCGCGCCACCCATAAACGCAGTCGAAGTACCCACACTTTCACATTTTCGCCCAAGCTACGAATTAATAGACCCTTTGCAAACATTCCCAAAAAGCTCACGCTTGCCGCGCGACGAATTATGTGAGTCCTTCGGTGCTACAGTGAACTAGAATAACGGAAAAGGAAGAATCGGAGGTCTCCGCGTGTGGCGCTTTGTGTAGAAGCTACCAAGGCAGCGCTGGCGCTCGATTCCAGAGCACTTCTGCCAGGGAAGCCCGCGCCAAGTGTGGCTGTTTTCGATCTGAGAGGTTCATTAGTGTGGCCCATATATACTTTATGGGTGTTGCAAGGTTTATAAACTAGTGTTTCATGCTTACTAGAGAAATTTAGCGAAAACCAGGGTACCCAGCGACAAGCGTCGAACTTATGAATAGTCACACTGCCAAAAACTGGACATTTACGAAAACAAAATGCGAAAAGTACCAAAGACACCACAAAAACTATCTGATAACGTTTTGGGTTGGGTTCCTAATCACAGGCATGGCTGCTGGCGGTAGCTGGCGCGACTAACGTGCAGTCCCGGAGACGCAACGGGAAAGCAAACATCTGTTCCGAGGGTTCCCAAATCCCAAGCCGTCGTGGCGCTGTGCGCATAGCAACAGGTCTATTATCGGTTTGAGTTGAGCTAGTGGTGCCTGGTCATTGATGGTGGTGGAACATTTTGAACACTAAACGATTATCACATTGATAGAAAATATTAAACGATTACACAGAGACAAAGCAATCACTCAATTTCGAAGTGGCGCGCTTTAGTGCGCTGCTTACGTCAATGATTGTGTCGTAAATCATTGATGACACAATGAGTTTACTCAAAATTTGGGTCTGCCGAAATCACAGTGAGCTGTGTCATGAGTTTCATTACGATTGCTATCGCAATTCGCAGACATACTATAAGACTGGTTTCTGCAGGCAATTGTTTTAAAAATCCCAGTTGAAATATTTGAAAGTGCAAAATATTATTTTTATAAGTAGTTTTATATTTTTATATGTGTTTTTATTTGTAAGCAAACTTACTAAAACCCTTCCAAGTTTGATTTCTGACCGTCGGTAGCCGGAATAAATTTTTTGTTATGACCATGACTATATAACTCCGTGAAAATGATTTTCAAAATAGTATCGAACTGCAAATTTTATATTTTTGAGTTCAGTTATCTGCATTTTTCACGATTTATTTTAACTACAGCCACTATCAGATCTACAAAACGCGTGAGCCAAAAACAATACCGTACACCAAAATGTAATATGTCACCATATTACTCAATTTTAGAAGGTGCACTCTGCACTCATACAAGTATATATCTATGGCATAAGCTCAACAAGGTAGGTGAAGCAGATATCTCATCCAGTTTGTTTTATCCCTCACTACTATTTTCAATAACTGTACAATTCAAAGATTGAATTCCATGGAGTCGTCTTGGGCAGTAAGAGTTACAGTTCGGCGAATGTGTTTAAATGAAGCGTAAACTTATTTAACGGTTCGACTCAAACGTTCAAAGTGTGAACACTGGCTCTGGTACATTATTTGGCGGTTTTTATGTATTATCTCATTTGTGAATACATTTTTCTTGTTCTGATCGACGAACTGTGAGAGAACCGCAAAGGCCTGAGATCGCAAATTTGAGACCGGAAGGGTTGACGAGTTCAGAGCTTGCGCCGCTTGACTCAAACGAACTGAAGGGAGAATCAAGCAACGAAGGAAAAATGAGGATGAATAAAAATAGAAAATACGAAACTAATTTGATGGGCGCCAGTGCGGACAAGTACTTCAGACACCCATGATGTTCTACGCTGGAGTGTCGGCGTCGCAATTCGCGACGCGTTTCTCGATCCGTGGTCGTTCGACAAATGCGCGGTCGTGTTGCTGTCGTAGAATCAACATCGAAAGCCTTCCGGTCTGCATCGCCCTCTTCAGTAGGGTTTTCAATTGCTGTTTTCTCTTCCTCTTACTTTGACTGCGTTGTTTTCGTCTGCGAGCGGACGGAAGAATGAAGACCGAACGGAGCGAAGACGGCGGCAATCGTCGGCTGGAAGTATGTCCGCTGTTGTTGGTGTTGTTGCTGTGTGAGCTTTTTCCTCGCAACCATATTCCTGGTTCCCGAGAGGGCCTCTGCCTGTTTGCTACGTTCCCGCGCTGAGCACGTTGCTCGTCCGTGTTTGCGGGTTCCCTGAGGAGTTGTTTGCACCGGGCCTTGATTGCCGCTTCGGACTAGAAGGAACCGGCTCTTGCCGACATCTCCCTATTTTTATTCTCCATTGAGGAAGTCAAGGGCGAGTGGAGGAGGAAGAAGAATACCTTCCCTGCATAAGAGTGTTCAGTGTATCCCCCCAGAAACATTTATTACCCTGATTTGCAAAACAAAATTAAATAACATAAACTAAATTAAACTAATATTAAATACCACTGAATTAGTCAGCAGCAGGCTATTTGTCTTATCGAAAATAACTCCGTAATGACCTCTTTAATATTAGGAGGAATGATTTCATTTAAGACGACAGGTTAATTGTGGAACTAAAAAAGACCTCACGTCAAGTTTTCCGTTTTGTTTTGTTTTTGCGCACATTTCTTAGTCGTAGATTTTTTTGCTTGTGTCTGGTAGAATTTCGACTTGGTTTGTGTTTCTTATTTTTATGTCTTTAATTTTCCTTGGTACCAATTTTGCTTGTTTTATCATCCTTATCTTTGTATAGTGTAGAAATGGAATGGTGCCTGCGACTGCTATGACACAGCGTTTGTCACAATGAGGCATGGTAGTGCCATACATTTTCGCCTTATTTCTTTAGGAATCTTGGGTGATGTTTTTGGATGGAACTCATTTTTTAAATAGGATAGATGTAATTTTTGCTACGCCCGAAGGTTGTCATCACCTTCAGAATAATGTTAGCTTGGTCAGAAAGATATTGTTCTTGTTGTCGTTGAGATTGCCCGTCTCCAAGAGTTTATAGTCTCGTGCTTCAGATAGAACGATTTATGATCATTATTAATCAGTCATCAATCTCTTGATGTTGACAGGCATTTAGACTATACGATTGTTTTATGATAACTCGACTACTGGCGAAATCTACAGCCCCAGCAAACATATCGCAGCTGTCGGAGCAATGAATGTGATAACGTACATTTGGGGTGCGCTACTTTACGAGAGATCTATGAAATGCTTCGCTTTACTTTGATTGACTCAGGGTAGCTGTGGCTTTCATATTTTCCCAAAAGTACGCTAATGACAAAGATCCTGGTAAACCTAATGTAATACCGCTTTGAGTAAAATAATATTTGGAGGTTTTACGTGCCAAACCAACGACGGGCATCTGGCACGCCCAAGCGGAGGACATGAGGGTTAATTTCGACCTACCTTCCCGCTCAACTTGGAGAGCCAATCACCGCAACTTACGAAGACAGCTCAGCGAATGACAATGCTGAAACATGTGGTTAGACCAGGACACGCAGTCTGAGTTGTGACATTAAGTAATGCAAAATCGTCACGTTTGTCTTGCATATCATAACTCAGACTTCGTTTTTGAGACTAAACATATGTTTTGGCATCGTCATTCGCTGAGCTGCCTCCATAGGTTTCTTTGATTGGCTCCTAGAGTGTTGTGCGGGAAAGTAGAAGCATGGGCGTTTTAGAGTGCTGGGGATATTTTGACGTGCAACCGAAAGCTCGGTTACAGGGCGCCTTCTCTGCAATGAGCCTCCGCCAGACTGCGTGCACCTCGGCCGGGACTCGAACCCACCACTTAGGAATCCGTAGGCCGGCGCTTTGCTTCCGGAGCCACCGAGGTGGCATCTCTGCTTTGAGGAATAGTAGTACAGCATGCGGTCGCTGCATTTGTAAAATTAAAAGCGTAGCTTATATCAATTATCTATTTTTTTGTGGTGTTTATTCTTGATAACTTGTCTAAAGTGATGTACTCACGATAATTGGCATGCACAAAAACCTCGACATTTTAAATAAGCGCCGTGCTTTATGCAGCTTTAACAAGCTCACACACAGTTCGGAAATAAATACAAAAATATAAATCTGAAAACAATGTAGTATACCATC
>JAZHYW010039907.1:0-57652 GCA_037355805.1 Ixodes ricinus
CTGGCCCCGGGGGTGAAAGCGCATAAACGCGACCCGTTACCCTTTTAGAGCAGTAGTGCACATGTCCCGCTACGCTCTTGCGGGTGAAAGTGTATTAACCCTACCCGTTACCCTTTTATAGCAGAAGTGACGTGTCCCGTTTACACGCTCCCGGCGGGTGGAATGTGCCACTTATTCCTGTCGCCGCAACAGAACAACGGCAGTTTCGTTTCCAGTTACGCCTAACTCCGAAATAAGGACACCCTGTTACGTTTAGCGCCGCCCGAACCCTTCGGTCTGAAAACGATGCTGCGGTGGCGCTGCAGTCGGCACTACGCATGCGCATTGCTCACCTCGCGTGGGCGATCCGGCTGCATTTGTAAACAGTGTTTTGCGTGATATGTGATAAACTGTCGCTGTTTCTTCTTTTTTTTTCAGTACGACTTTGCGCAAAGGGCATCGCTGAGTTGGGTAGAAATTCGGGTATATGGAAGCTATAACGTTTGCATGCTCGTTTTATTTTTTTAAATTTATTTTAGCGTATATATATATATATATATTTATTTGTATTTAAATTTAATAAAAGGATTTTTCGTTTTTTTTTTCTCTTTTGTGACTATTTATACATGTGAAGAGTAACTGTTGTTGTTGTTTTCTCTTTCCTTTCGGTGTGTGTGTCGTAATTATTTACAAATCTTGAGGGTGTTATTGGAACCCAAGATTGTACAAGGTATTTTGCTTGTCGTTTTGAGCGCGCTTGACACACGAAACCAAATCACAAAGGGGAAAAAACAAAATGTTTCACCCTCCTAAAGTCTGTTTATTCTTCTAACCCTCTCCCGCATCTCCCGGCGTAACATAAGGCGATCCCAAGCTGACAACTAGATAAGGAAGTTTGTCACAAAGTCACAAAAGGACGAATCCCTCCCCCCCCTTTCTCGCACACACACACACACACAGCAGACGCCCATCAGCTGTGCCATTCAACTATAAAATACTGACCTTTCTCGGTTTAATTCTGAAAAATTAAGTAGGCTTATATTAGCGGTTTTTATCGGTTTACACCAAGGACACTAAACCCAAATTATATACGACAGGATTTTTGTTTTCTACATGGCGAGTAAAGAGGATTGAATTTTCTGGTCAAAATTTCGGCTTCCTCAAAGCCCTTCTTCGGCGACTCCTAACCGACGAACTTCGTCCAAACCACTACGGCGTGCCGACCGTGCCCAGTGCGAGCCTAATTTAGAACCCAATGACGTCAATACCTTCCAGGAAAAAATGAAGAGAAAAAAGAAACCTCCTACCAACCCCGCCGTGGCTTGTAGATACGAGTAAAGTTCAGTTTAAACGAATACACATACTTTGAGGCCATAGGTATGACCCAAAATGGCATTCAAGCTATTATTATATAAATATATATGCACGGAAAATCACTCCGAAGGACGGCAGCCGGTGCCAAAGGAAGGTCTCAAGAACTTTGGGCCAGGTGGCTGTTCGTCGTCAGAAAGACAACGTGCCATTCTCGCCACTCGGAAACGGCGCAGGAAGAAAATCATCAACGATGTCGCCGTCCAGCGGGAACCTATCATAGATTCTCGCCTGAAATTTGATCCGATAGGCTATGGTACAATAGCGAATATGATTATCCGCCCAGTTTTTGGCGACAGGTTGGTTGGGCATAATCCAACTATACGCTGGTGCCATGTGAAGCCTATGCGAGTGCTCAATGTTCAGCGTTTGCCCGTGTCCAACTAAACTTTAATGCGAGATAAATTCAAAGAAAACGCACCAGTGCGGCACTCGGTTAGCAGATCTCAATATATATGTCCACAGGTGCCGTTCCTATATATATATATATATATATATAAAGAAGAGTATATTTCCGAGGGCTTCCGGATAAGAATGTCACTGAACGTCAGAAATCTCAGGAGAAACAGAAGTTTTCCGTTCGCAACGAAATCCTGAATTCATAACCACACTCGTTGCACTCTCTCTGCAATTAGTTGCGTCCTTGATACTAGAATTTAAATTAGTTTCATTCTGGATTACCAGACATATCTTATTAAAAGATATTACGAGCTTATTTCATAAATTGGGCCCTCCGATGTTGCTTCTGTACTGATCTAATTTAGTTGATAAATAACAAAGTATAACTCGTTTCTAGTTTATCTAGATCGCTCAGTACTTTGAGAAATATATTATATGAATTTGTATAAAAACATAAACCTACGAGAACATATAAAAATACGTAAGAAGGTGTATAGGTCTTATAGAGTTGAAATAAGTTCTTATACGTTTATTGCACTGAGGGAGTTGTGTATTCCCTCCCCCTGTGTTGCGGCATGGCGGTATGTTGGCCAGACGGGTCGCTGTTGAACACACTAGGCATGCCTACAACGCCTCTTCAACGATTTCTGGTCACCTTGGCGTACATTGCCGTGATTGGAGATGCCAGCCTCAGTTTGAACTGTGTGAGATTGTTGAACGTCACCGGGACTAGCTGACACGCGAAATTGTGGAGGCTTTAGAAATAGAAAGATTAGGAGCCACGTGTGTCAGCAGTCCTTGTGTTGCCTTATTAAGAAAGGAGATCAGTTTTCTGGCCTCTTGATTAGCTTGGTTTTAGCGCGTGCCCTCTGTGTGTCTTGTTAGAGGCGATACTTCGTTGTTTCTGTTTTTGTTTTGTGTTTTTATAGGCTGATTATCTTCTTTTTTTTTTGTTCTCAACTGTGCGTGTATATATTGCACTATTCCGTCCAATGAAATTTTGTTGCGAGTCAGCGCTCTAGTCTGTGTCGTGCTTCATCCAGTCCGTCCTCTTTTTGCGCTGTTTTTATCTTTTTAAAAATGCACAACTCACTATATAAAATATGCGTTTTTTTTTTATTAGTGTATGCGATAAACAGTGCTCAAGTTTCTTGGAGACCTAAATTCGCATCCGCGGTCTAAAACTTCATTTCCAATCAAGCAAAAAAAAAAAAAAGAGGCACGAAGTTTTTGTTATTTTTACGACCAGCCATCGAGTTTAATATTTTGCGATTATGCTGTCACTGATAGCCTATTTAAGAAAACAATGGGCGTGGCTTACTGTGTTCATGCTCTGTTACTTCACGATTCGCTGTTCTTTTTTTGTGTTTTTTTGGTGTTCTAATTAGATAATTTTGAAACCTCAGTAACGCGAAAGCGAACATTTCGACGGACTTCCGTCCTAAACTGCGAAGCAGTAGTGAAATGTTCAGGATTCGCCATTCCCTGCATTTCCAAAGTTCAGAGTGACAAAGAGAACTGTACGTTAGCCCCAACTAAAGCTGCACCATCGTTATTAGGGAGTTCTAGTGTTGTGTAAGGAGGAGCAAACGCTGTGCGCTCGCCGATTCAAGACCGCAGTTTTGGGCTCCGCGCAAGCGCAGTGTGGAACACGCAACGCTAACGCAAACGCACGGTGCTTGCGTTCGCACGTAAAGACGCAATGCCAAAACTAGCCATTCTTCGCAACGTGAGGCGCCTGCCCAAGTTGTTCAAAACGGGCCAGTACATATAGACCAACTTTCTCTTCGCGCTTCGGAGCGTTCGCGAGTTGGAATTGGCACAGGGTTTCCAGAAGCGTGACGGCATATAGTTTGTCCCAAGTCTTGATCGCAGTGTACATGTCCACGGTTTCACCAACCTCGACGCGCTTTCCTCGTAATTGCCATTTACTGCAGGGCTTTGCGTCGCGAAAGCAACTGCGAGACTTTATAGACGAGTTACACGCCCGCAGATTTCCCCGGAGGAGAACAAACCCCGCCCGCGGTGTTACGATCCTCTCCAACTTGGGCTTCCGAGCCTGAAATGGAACCTCCAACGTCCCTGAGGCAGCCTCGTCGTGTGCGCAAAGTGGATACGGGGCTGTATGTGATTCGTGTTCATACGTGCACTCGAAGAAATCGAGTGCCTCGATTTTCTGGCGAAGCACTCCCCGTAAAAAGAAAAAGAAGGAACAAATTCATGTATGATTTGCCCAATAAACGTATCGGAGCTTACATAAATTATGCGAAGAGCGTACACTCTAAGAAATGCCTGCGCGTCTACTTACCCGCAAAACACTCGAAGAGCCAATCTCTGCTATCTACGAAATCAGCTCAGCGAATGATGAGGTGGAACATCTGTATAGACCTCAAAATGAAGTTTGCGCTGTGGCATTACTCAATGCAAGCATGACGCTTTGCATTGCGTAATGCAACAGCGCAGACTTCATTTTAGGTCTAAACGGCTGTTCCGCCTCATCATTCGCTGAGCTGATTTCGTAGATCGCAGAGATTGGCTCTTTGAGTGTTTTGCGGCAGTAGAACGCAGGCATTTCTTAGAGTGTATAAGGCGCGTAATGAGTTGCGATATCTTATACCTTATCTTTTCTCACCTGTTCATTAAATACATTCCGTAGGTATGTCTTTTTTCACTAAAATTGTCCTCTAAAAAAGAAAAAAAACATTTGTAAGTTTACTCTTTTGCAGAACAAGTAAACAGCCAATCGCGGCAAGCAATATAGGAGAATATTAGTGGATCATGAGGCCTCAGGATACGCTCAGGTCTAAAATTCGACAGAAACGATGGGCAAATGAAACGTCAAAATGAATGTCCCCAAGCACATCGCACTTTCTTTTTTGTTCTACGTAATCTTTTTTTTGTGATTTGCTGGAATTATTGTGTTGTTCGCTGAGATTAGCTGTCTCCGTGTTCTGCAAAAAAAAAAAAAGGATCTTTTAGCTAGCTTTGCGTTTGCATGTAAATAAAGTAAAGAGCGTAGATAAAATAAAGCGAGCAAGTGAAAACATCCCCATTGAACTATACGTGTCGTGTCGCCACGATACCACATTTGTGCGTAATATTTTGTTGTCAACTATATCTCTCTCTGACATTGCCCATTACTTGAAGTCGGAGGTGTCACATAATCGATAATGAAAAAATAAAAAAAAAACCGATAGAATATATACTAACGAATGTCTGCGTAAAACTTGCAGATATATATAGATATATGTATAAAGAAAGAGACAGAGATAGAGAGAGGGAACACAAAAAGAGGACGCCGTCCCTTCCTGCCGTTTCCTCGAAAACTTTACACGAGTTCCCGTTCCAATTCCACCGCTGAAAGACGGAACGGCGAGGCGTTCCTCCCAAAAAGGGGAACGCGTTCCTGGGACTGCCCACTGCGCGTGCGAAGTGCGATGGCCCAACGTGGTCGGAAGGGTGGCCTCGAAGCGTCGGGTTCCCTTATTCTATAAGACTTTATATTCGCCGACCTCCTTCCTTAGAGCAGAAGGGTGGAAAGTTGGGCTAGTTGCTATGTTATTCATCCTGATTTTAAAAACGCACGAAATGACGAGGACAGAGGAAGAAAACACGTACGACGGACGAGCCCTTGTCGTATGTGCTTCTTCCTCTGTCCTCGTCTTTTGCATTTTTAAATCAGGATCCTTCCTTAGAGTCCCAGGTGTTTTGCAGGAGATGCAGACGCTCCAGATTTATTAGAGTGGGCGTGTGTGTGTGTGTGTATTTCGCGCCAATACCTTCGACTGTCGGCAAGTACCCATAGTCCCCGATAGTCTAAAAAACGCAAGGTGTGGCGAGTCGCGTGCATCGCATTATCGCTCAGCAGCCAATCAGATTGCGGCATTAGCCGATAGGGACAGCGAACAGCCAATCACGAAAGGCAAGAAGCGCTAACATCATAAGCCACACTCTGCGTTTGTGAAACTGTCAGCGACTCAACATCGAAAAAAAAATATTACGAAGGGATCAATTATTGAAGCAGAGAAAGAACGAGCCAGACGACGGAAAGCTATATTATGCATCGGGAAATTTCGGATGACCGATTGACTTTCATTGTTTGGAGGACGAAACCAGGTCAGGCTTTCGTATATAGATCTGCACCACTCGCTTGCCTATTCAAGCGCTACTAAAAAGAATGACAAAAAAAAAAAAAAACTCTGATGGGAGCCAGAAGGGGATGTGACTCGTCGCATATTTAGGTGACCTTGGGGAGATGTATAGAGCTGAAAGATAGCTAGGATTCCGTGTTTACTTTTAAGATTGAAGGGTTGTTTGGGGTAGGCATAGTCTCGGTGTAAACAGCATGGATACAGCGCATCCTCGAGAGGGGGGAGGAATACGACTGGCCTGGCAGAGGTCCTCGCATCCTCAGATCAAGCTCCTACCCAACGCTCTGCAAAGAACGGCCGATCTTGATGGTTGGAATGCACGTTGCGGAAGCACTGTGCAAATTAACATATACAACGCATAGTACTGGTTAGCGTTCTCCGCCAAGTCACATTCAGGAGTACGTAACTCCACCAGAGAGCCATATCACTGCACGTGAACTGGCGCTGCTTCTTAGAGGCCGATGACGTGGCGGCATTCCAACGGAGCTTCACAGACCGCCACCAGGCGCAATCATGAAATCTGTTCATTCGTTTTAAAATTAGTTTTTAGACTTTGCGCCGTCAGCCCGGAAACAATTGAACCCGGACTAGAGCCACTAGATAAGCCACCAGCTTCAGAGTAACGGCACTGCGGCTTCATCTTGGTGCTTAAGACCATGGTTGCCAGTTGTTGGAAACTCTATCTTGAGATCTTGCAGGGAACAGTCTTTCCGTCCTTCAGAAATGTAAAAACAGTTCGCGACAGAGCTACAGCAATATCACCTGAGCGTCCTAACACCGTATCTAAAGCTGAAGAAGTCGCATTATTTTAATTGTGACGATCGACAGATGCGTGTCTTGCTCTGCACTAAGCACCAATATAGCGGCGCGCACTAGCAGGTCGGGGAAGGAAGTGCCGATACTAACTACCTAAGCGTAGCTCATTTAGTGACTCTAGTCTACACTAGTGTTTCTGGGATGACGACAGAACATAGACCATATCTAATCAAAGAAATAAGAGCAACAACTTCTGTTTTTCGTACCCCTTTAAAAGTCGACCTAAAGAATCGTGTTCTGCCGAGCAGAAGACGGGATCCCAGTTTCCTTCTCTCCCTTCCCTCTCGCACTCTTCTCCCCTGCTCTCCACCCGGGAGCGGGTCTCTGGGCTATTCCACGTCGGAAGGAGGCGGGTTTACTTCTCTCGAACGGAAAGGAGGAGTTGAGAGAGCGTTTCGTCCTCCTTTCTGACTGCTCGTCGGTCTTCAAAAGGGCCATAAAATTAATTTTGGCGTGGGATAAATGATGTTTAGGTTGGGGCTTTGCTAAACGCATATCGTTTACTGGGTCAAAGAAAGAGGGTAGAAATTCAAAAGCCAGCTTTTCTGTACGAACATTTGAATAAATAGTGGACTATTTCCTACCTTCTTTCCTTCGAAAGATCTCCGCATTTTCGCTATGATATATCCGCGGTATATCCAAAACACTTCCGCCGACCTCCAAAACACGTCAGCGGTCCCAAGCTCCACGCATTGGTCACGACAACTGCGTCACTCAGACGTAATGCGCTCGTCAACAATCAACCTGTCGACGAATATTTGGATTCGCATTCGTGGCCAATGAGGTGCCCTGACGGAACTTGTCATCACTTCCGAATGACAAGTTCTATGGTGTCTTAGAAAGCACGGTGGAAGCTTGGAGTCATCCCACATGTGCCCAAGCTAAGGTGTGCTAGAATGGGGAGGTGTGCCGTCCGGCGTCCGTCAGTTTGTCGCGATGTGCAAGCACGCCAGTGAGGGCGCAGTGGGGCAGAGCGCGGACATCCGGAAGGCAGACAGAGGCCTGGCGGTCGCCAGCAAGATGCTTTATTCAGCGAGAAAATGGTCGCATTCTTGGTCTTGTTTTGCCCGCTCGGTTGTGAGAAAGAACAAGTTCCATGCTATATCAAACCTCTGTGAAAAGAGTGACTTGCGCGAGGCGGAAGAAGCTATATTCAAAAACGACGACTCGGACTAGCAGTTGTCTTAAAATAAAGTTTCTCTCTGCTCTCTCTCTTATATTCAAAGCGGAAATTCCGTATGGAAGCCGTCAGCTACTTACATATTCCCTTATAGAAGGGTGATTGTCTACCTCACCTTACATACCAGCATTAAGAAAGCGATGTTCGAGTATGATGTGATGTGCGATGCTTTCCTCTCTATCTAAGTGTCAAAGCTCTTTTCATTCTATTTTCGCCAGCTGCACATTTTGCAGGCCTTTAAATGCCTAGTTTTTGTTCTGGTGTTTATACATCTTTTTGAGTAGCATGAATTAATGAAAGCGAGCTTTTCTTGACTTCTGCATTCTTAGCCAAAGATTACAGACCACAGAAATGCCTGAATCGATTTCATCTAGTGAACATGAATCATATGCAAATAAACACAAATATTGGCAAGATAAATGGAGCAACTTCAACTGCTGTCTTTATCGAACTAGCAATCCTACTTGGAAAAATTCGCTTTCTCTGACAAGCCACACATTCTGCTTAGATCTGTTTTGTTTTTGTTCCTCTTTATTATTATTTATTTTTATTCAGACAACCTCATTCCGCGAACAGAGAGATGTCGCTCGGCGTCCCAAAATAAGGAGTGTTTCTCTTTGCCTGTGTTCTTACCCACATTGCACCCCGGCACGAAACAGCACCCCGCCGTCTTTTTATTCGCCGTATTTGACATCGCCCTGAGTCCCTTAGCTCTTCGGCACAGCTGGCCGCCACACGATATTAACACTTCAGACACAACGCAAAGCAAGACAGAAATAGTCACACCAACACACCCCAAGCCATGCCCTGACCGGCCTCATGGCCCCGCTGTGACTGGCAGCGCCGCCACAGGCCCCTGCGGCAGAATCAGGCCACTCGACACCCAGCTCCCAATGGAGATGCGGATGCAAGCCGGCACGCCTTCCTCCAGTTCTAGTACACCCCTACCCAAGCATGTCACGACGACGTGATTTCTCAATTCCGTATTTCAGTTGAGGATTAAAGCTCAGAGGAAGAAGTTGAAAAATCGTTTCATGGTCGAGAATGGAATGTCAACAGATTCTGGCTGAAATGTCCCCTTCAGGATAAAGCAATAAACGATGAAAAAAAAAAAAAAACTTTGTTTGCGCACAGGAATAAAACATAAGAATTGCCATTCGCACACCTGAGTAAGGGATGAGGACCAGCCTAGAAGCTTGGACAGCTTTTTTTCCCCTCAGCTCCCACCATATTTCCAATACTTCCACTGCGAATAAAGCTATGACTGTTATTATTACAACACTAGAATGAATATACTTAGTTCCCGACACACTCACGGCGATATTTATGCTTACACGTATGTTTACTCCTGTCGTTCCCACATTATATACGCGATGGTTTACTACAAACCAAGAATGCGGTTTTGTTGGTGGGGAGTCATGAACCGAAAACATTGATTTCGGTTAAGTGGTCGTAATTTCTTTACATTTTGTTCCTTGTAAACGACGGAAATTGATAGTAAAACCCTTTCAACTAATTCTTCAAAACGGCAAAAAAATCTTGTTTCTGTTTAATTTTTATGGTTAGTGCATTGCTATGTAGCTAATGCAAGTCTAATAAGATATGTTTCTGCCAGCATGACAGCACCTTTTGCATTCGAATAATGTACAAAGAAAAATATACAAGACCTCGAAATTGGGGCCGAATCAACGGTTGCCTGCATGCATGATTAAAAACAAAACGATAAAAAATAAAAATAAAACATACGTTTCAGATATAATAGTTCCCGGCTACAATACACATGAAAGGGTTCTGATGCTCGAAAAAAGCAGAACATTACGGGGTCAAGGACTTTAGATACATACCATACACAATCCGATCTCACTCTGCGTTGTGCAGCTTGCATCTTTAATTTCTTTGTAATTCTCGGCGCTTTTTTTTGTGTGCATTAGGATGAATTAATTGGCCTAAATAACCGCACTGTTACAGGAAAAGAGTAAACGAGACATCGTGCCACGTGTATGACATATTTACTATTCGCAAAGCCGGGCCCAGCTGTAGCTCGTCTCTAAAGGTATAAAATACATTAAAAGAATGCGACGCACCTCTTGAAGAATATTATGCGTGCAGCGAAAAATTCGACACTTGCGTTAAGAATAGAAACTGTAACGAAAACAAACGGACATGCGCGAGGTATATGTGTTGAATGTTTAGACAGCTTTATCGCGCATGGGAATGACCCATCCAAGCTGCAGTGTGGCTTTAAACGGCGGCAATGAGGTAAATATATGCGTCAATAGAACAGCAAAAAAAAAAAAAATGGTTGGATTTTCTGCGAAGCTTTTCAATTCAGTTATCAAATCTAGCATTTTTTTATTCTTCTCTATCGAACGTTCTCACGCGTCCCGACAAGACTAAGATAACATATTCACCCTTATCTAGCCTATGCGCCGAGAAAGTGAGAGAGGAGGAAACGAGAACGTCAGAACGCCGAGATTTGATTCGAATGATTAGTGTGTCAGACAAAAGCTAGCTGCCATTATCTCCTCTACACTCGTCGAACGCGCTTCGAACGCGAGAGCCAAACGTTGGGTACCGGCGTTCCCTGTTGCGAAGCGTTTGACGAGCGCAGTGGCATAACCTCCTCTATACTCACAAAGCCTGGCAGTTGACGAACGACGGAGCCATTGCATGCCCGGTCCCAGATTTGGAGAGCGAGGATCTGGTAGCACAGAGCACTTCTCGGGAACCTGGACGTCAGCGCACAGCTTTTACAGCGGCGAGGACCCGAAACATGGTTTCCAAACCCGACGAGAAAAGAAGCACGGTAGCGCGAGGAACGCGAGGAGCACGAGCGGACATTTCATCGCTCGGGAGAAGTGTGCTTCGGCGTCTCGCCGCAGCGGGGCGCCCGTTACGTGGCTCCCCTCTCATCCGTTGTCTGCCGCTCTACCTTTTCACTTTCGGCTGCCGCGTCTCGTGGCGACCTGCGCAGGCTTTGTCAGTATAGAGGAGGCTATGGCAGTGGTGACCAAGGCTGTGCTAGCTTGTAGGACTATACCCACGAATCATTCCATACCAGAGCGCGGCGTTCTGACGTCCTCGTGCGCTCTCACTTCCTCCTCTCCCTCACTTTCCCGGCGCATACTCAAATTATATCAGTCGTTAAGAATGACACATCATAATTTTAATTTCCAAAGCTAATATCAACGCACCTCTGCCATATCTATATATCGCAATGTCTAGAATTTGCGAGCTTCTACAATCACAACTCCCACAGCTCGGAGTGGCTGCAGAATGTAATAATGCACATCGCAATGTCTATATCGGAACTACCAAACTCCGAGAATCGTAAATTACGATGTTTATAAGCGGCATAAATCTGAAGGTCGTAAATTCCAATAATTCGCTTGCCGACGTCCTAGAATCGTAAATTTCTACGTTTAGAATTCGCAAAGTCGTATAGTCATGATTCCCGTGCGTAGATCGGGAGCGTCCCCCCCCCCCCCCACAAATCATAAGGCACGATGCCTAAAGTTGGTGCAAAACATCTAATCGTGATGCAGGAGTCATAGAAATCTGCAAAAAGGGACATGTGTTGTCATATATATATATATATATATATATATATATATATATATATATATATATATATATATATATGTCCACCCCACAATGGAGCCTTTTCAAGAAAGAGCTACGCGCACGCACTGGTGTCGTCACGTGGCGGCGAAAACTCCGAACTGAGTCGCGGAGGAGGAAGGAGAGGTATACGTGACACGCCTCCTTTCGGACGCCGATCGCACTCGAGCTTTCGCAACGCCGGTTTCGCCACTCGGCGTCGCCTTCGAGTGAGAAAGGTCCCTTACATCCTTACTTATAATTACGACGTGAACGGCTACGAGAACGATTCACGAGGTCGCATGAACCGACGGCGCCTCAAAATGATCCGACCTGGCGGAACAGATAATACAGGCTGATTCACTCGAATGCGCCGTCGCTTTAATTCGACCACGCCGATTAGTCCCCCACCCGGGGGAGCTGTTGCAACCTGCGCGAGGTGCAACTCGTTGGTTGATGCAGGTTATTACTCCCTTCGAGGCTACGATCATCCCGACGATAAACGCGGTTACGAGTAAAAATCGTTATTTTCCAACCGACGGCGGTAGTTTTCTTTCAACCTCGATTCACGACGGCAAGCGTTGGTCGTGGAGATTACATTGACGAAACAATGGCGACGCAGAAAATCCAGGGCGATTATGCCGTTCCCACGGTCTAGCGACGTTTTACGAAATAAAGGACTATAGTCAGTGTGACAGTTTAAGAACCACAATTCAATGCTTATTCGATGTTAGGTGAAGAATTTGTTGCCATTTTCTGGAACCGGGCACTCCAAGTGTTAATAAACGAATATGATGTACATAGTAGGATATTTTTTGTTTTTCTATCATCGATTAGCAAACCAACCAAGCACAGTGAATACGCCACGATCCTGCGCTTGTTTCTTTCCGTGATCGGTTTGCCGGTCATAGCATAACCCCCTCCCTCCCCCCCAAAAAAAAAAGAAAAGAAAGAAAAAGACAAGCGCCGTGACGAAGCACTTTTGACGCCACCAGATCATAGCATGCGGTCGGATTTCAGTATACTGTCAAGACCTGCTATAACGAAGTCGCTTTATAACGAAATAGCGGCTACAGCGAAGCGATCACGATTTCCCGTTCCCTTTTGCACTTAGTTATAACTGAAGTCGGTTATAACGAAATAGCGGATAGAGCGAAGTGATTTCCGATTCCCGATGACTTCGTTATAACCGCGCGATCTCGACAGTAGCACTACGCGGGAGTCTCTGAATGCGTACCTATAGCATCTTCTCCCTCTTCAAGCCAATCTGTGTTTCTGTCTCGTCCTCAGAAGACTCACGGGCGTTGTTCGGACAATTCTTCGTCGGACGCACCTGTGACTTCTCTCTCTCTCTCTCTCTCTCTCTCTCTTTCTCTCTCTCTCTCTCTCTCTCTCTGCAAGTGCATCGCCACCTCAGGTGTCAGGATGACGCTCAACGCGCGACATGACAATAAGGTCAGTCTCGACGGCGATGCCCGCAGCCTTTCGGAGTTTTCCGCAACGAAGCACGCGAGGAGCGTATTCGGAAAAGCTTGCGGAGTGAGGCAACGAGCCAATTGCTGCACTGTGATTGGCGCGTCCTCGTGGACGTCACATCACCCGGTTTACGGGGGGCGAACGGAACGGAGGGGAGCTGAGGAGTGGTGGTTCGAGGCTTATGGCGAAAAGACATTTTCCCGAATCGAAGCGCCCTTGGTGGCACGGGGGCACGAAATGGAGTCTGAGTACTAGTTGGCCACTTAGTTTTGGTTTCAATTTCAGATCCCGAACACTCACGCGAATACTCATGATGCAAGCAGCGTGTACTCGACGGAACACGCTGCTTGCGTTTTCATTGCCGCGACTCCCTACAAGTGTACAATACTGTAAACTTGCCAAAAAATGCAAAGAAAAAATTATTGGCACCGTTTTCGAAGTTTCCGATGTGCCAGATTTCAAGCAAAGATAGGCAAATGTAGAACGATCGATTGCAACGTCCCTGCTGGTGCCCCCGTCGTGCAAGCATGTTCGCATGCGCGTGAAGAAAAGTTAGTGAAGCGGAATCCTTTTTATAGAAGCTACAGTTGCTAGCCATTATTTCTGAGGCGATGCCAGAGTATAGTGAAGCGCAATCCTTTTTGTACAAGCTATAGTTGCTACCCATCATTTCTTAGGCTGAGCCACAGTATAGTGAAGCGCAATCCGTTTTGTAGAAGCTATAGTTGCTATCCATCATTTCTTAGGCTGTGCCAGAGTATAGTGAAGCGCATTCCTTCTTTACTAGTTGCTATCCATCATTTCTCAGGCTGTGCCAGAGTATAGCGAAGCGCAATTCCTTTTGTACAAGCTATAGTTGCTATCCATCATTTCTGAGGCTGTGCCAGAGTATAGTGAAGCGCATTCCTTTCTGTACAAGCTATAGTTGCTATCCATCATTTCTTAGGCTGTGCCAGAGTATAGTGAAGCGCAATTCCGTTTTGTACAAGCTATAGTTGCTATCCATCATTTCTTAGGCTGTGCCAGAGTATAGTGAAGCGCATTCCTTTCTGTATAAGCTATAGTTGCTATCCATCATTTCTTAGGCTGTGCCAGAGTATAGCGAAGCGCAATTCCTTTCTGTAGAAGCTATAGTTGCTATCCATCATTTCTGAGGCTGTGCCAGAGTATAGTGAAGCGCATTCCTTTCTGTACAAGCTATAGTTGCTATCCATCATTTCTCAGGCTGTGCCAGAGTATAGCGAAGCGCATTCCTTTCTGTACAAGCTATAGTTGCTATCCATCATTTCTTAGGCTGTGCCAGAGTATAGTGAAGTGCAATCCGTTTTGTAGAAGCTATAGTTGCTATCCATCATTTCTCAGGCTGTGCCAGAGTATAGCGAAGCGCATTCCTTTCTGTACAAGCTATAGTTGCTATCCATCATTTCTTAGGCTGTGCCAGAGTATAGTGAAGCGCAATCCGTTTTGTAGAAGCTATAGTTGCTATCCATCATTTCTTAGGCTGTGCCAGAGTATAGCGAAGCGCATTCCTTTCTGTACAAGCTATAGTTGCTATCCATCATTTCTTAGGCTGTGCCAGAGTATAGTGAAGCGCAATCCGTTTTGTAGAAGCTATAGTTGCTATCCATCATTTCTTAGGCTGTGCCAGAGTATAGTGAAGTGCAATCCGTTTTGTAGAAGCTATAGTTGCTATCCATCATTTCTTAGGCTGTGCCAGAGTATAGTGAAGCGCATTCCTTTCTGTACAAGCTATAGTTGCTATCCATCATTTCTTAGGCTGTGCCAGAGTATAGTGAAGCGCAATCCGTTTTGTAGAAGCTATAGTTGCTATCCATCATTTCTCAGGCTGTGCCAGAGTATAGCGAAGCGCATTCCTTTCTGTACAAGCTATAGTTGCTATCCATCATTTCTTAGGCTGTGCCAGAGTATAGTGAAGCGCAATCCGTTTTGTAGAAGCTATAGTTGCTATCCATCATTTCTCAGGCTGTGCCAGAGTATAGCGAAGCGCATTCCTTTCTGTAGCAA
Source organism: Ixodes ricinus (assembly GCA_037355805.1). Classification (NCBI taxonomy): domain Eukaryota; kingdom Metazoa; phylum Arthropoda; class Arachnida; order Ixodida; family Ixodidae; genus Ixodes; species Ixodes ricinus. The sequence goes on from JAZHYW010039907.1 coordinate 14,998, forward strand.
GCTATAGTTGCTATCCATCATTTCTTAGGCTGTGCCAGAGTATAGTGAAGCGCAATCCGTTTTGTAGAAGCTATAGTTGCTATCCATCATTTCTTAGGCTGTGCCAGAGTATAGTGAAGCGCATTCCTTTCTGTACAAGCTATAGTTGCTATCCATCATTTCTTAGGCTGTGCCAGAGTATAGCGAAGCGCATTCCTTTCTGTAGAAGCTATAGTTGCTATCCATCATTTCTTAGGCTGTGCCAGAGTATAGTGTAGCGCGATTCCATTTTGTACAAGCTTATAGTTGCTATCCATCATTTCTCAGGCTGTGCCAGAGTATAGCGAAGTGCATTCCTTTCTGTACAAGCTATAGTTGCTATCCATCATTTCTTAGGCTGTGCCAGAGTATAGTGAAGCGCGATCCGTTTTGTAGAAGCTATAGTTGCTATCCATCATTTCTTAGGCTGTGCCAGAGTATAGCGAAGTGCATTCCTTTCTAGTACAAGCTATAGTTGCTATCCATCATTTCTTAGGCTGTGCCAGAGTATAGTGAAAGCGCGATTCCGTTCTGTACAAGCTATAGTTGCTATCCATCATTTCTCAGGCTGTGCCAGAGTATAGCGAAGTGCATTCCTTTCTGTACAAGCTATAGTTGCTATCCATCATTTCTTAGGCTGTGCCAGAGTATAGTGAAGCGCAATCCGTTTTGTAGAAGCTATAGTTGCTATCCATCATTTCTTAGGCTGTGCCAGAGTATAGTGAAGCGCAATCCGTTTCGTGAAGCATAGTTGCTATCCATCATTTCTCAGGCTGTGCCAGAGTATAGCGAAGTGCATTCCTTTCTGTACAAGCTATAGTTGCTATCCATCATTTCTTAGGCTGTGCCAGAGTATAGTGAAGTGCGATCCGTTTTGTAGAAGCTATAGTTAGCTATCCATCATTTCTAGGCTGTGCCAGAGTATAGCGAAGCGCATTCCTTTCTGTACAAGCTATAGTTGCTATCCATCATTTCTTAGGTTGTGCCAGAGTATAGTGAAGCGCAATTCCGTTTTGTAGAAGCTATAGTTGCTATCCATCATTTCTGAGGCTGTGCCAGAGTATAGCGAAGTGCATTCCGTTTCTGTACAAGCTATAGTTGCTATCCATCATTTCTTAGGCTGTGCCAGAGTATAGTGAAGCGCATCCGTTTTGTAGAAGCTATAGTTGCTATCCATCATTTCTTAGGCTGTGCCAGAGTATAGTGAAGCGCATTCCTTTCTGTAGAAGCTCTAGTTGCTATCCATCATTTCTGAGGCTGTGCCAGAGTATAGTGAAGCGCAAACCTTCTTGTAGAAGCTTGTTTTTGCTGGCATACATTGTTTGTTGGGCTTTAGTCAACAAAAATGAACAGTTCTAGATGGCAAGACATCCTAGTAAAATAAACTCAAAGCGATATCAATACACGGGAACTACTCTCTCCCGGAGGTGCAATCCTCGGGTTTGCACCATCTCCATTAAATCTGACCAATGAAAATAGTTAATTGCGTGGAGGTTCCGAACGTTACAATGATTGCTTTTGTTAGACGCGTTGTGCATCACATTTCGACAAACAAATGTAATGACGTAATTACGGCAATTATTGTTTGAAAACGCCCCTGGTGTCTGCTCCAAGGCGCAGAAAGAGGTGCGTGTCACGATCTTTTATTCGATTTTTTATAAGGAAATCGGCTGCCCATAACTGAAAATTCGATTTTTTTTATTTTTTAGGGAGCTTAGAGCTAGTAGATTGAGTTATCACCATAGATAAACGATCTCAGAATCCACTTCAGTGCCCCTTTAAAGGTAAGTTATGTCAGTTATAAAACACACTCTATACTCGTTTTCACCTCAAGAAGCATAGTAAACAAAGTATGGTTTCTCGCACAGCATTACTAATTTTCCTCTTTATGCTGAGAATCGAGATATATGTCGGTGCATTTTAGATTAGATACATGTTACCTTGTCAAGACGTACACGTTTCAAACGCCAAAAGCATCGCTTCTGCCTCCGACGACCAAATCTTGTAAGAACTACTTCGCGCGGCGTATGAACATTGAGCAAAACGTCCTTTTTTCTTGAGGTGAAAACGGGTATAGATCGAATATTTTTCGAGATCGACAAACTAGATGTGAGCATAACTTGATTAAGAAAGAATAATAACACAAGGACATTAGATAAACAATATGCGTCGTAATATTATTCTTCCTTAATCAAGTTAAATTAGCCAACGCGCCCGTTTCTTCTAGAACACAATTAACAAACAAAAATCGGCATAACGTTTTTCTTTTTTATATTTATTTATGTACTGAAGCAATTAAGCGTACAATTTTCAGGGCAGGTAACATATCCAGGTGACTCTCATGATTGCCTCCCAATTTCAGAATGACGTAAAAAACAAACACATTTTTTCTTGTTGTTTGTTGACGCGTACAGGCGCATCATTTACCTCTCCCCATACACCTGAGGTATCATGTTTCAAAACAATTAGTACTATTGTGACTAACAGCTTAGGAGAACGCACAGCGTAACGTCCATTACCGAATTCTTATCAAGTTAGTGCAGCATTCTCATCGGCTGCGGTACGATAACAATATGCTAAGGAGGCAATCTGCCCTGCATTACTTAAAAGGGCACTCAAGTGGATTCTGAGATTGTTTATTTATGGTGATAACTCAATCTACAAACTCAATCTACGCATCCTAAAAAAAAATCTTTATGGGCGCTCGATTTCCCAATGAAATATCCAGTCAAAGATCGCGACACTCCCTCTTTGTGCGCTTTCAACTTTCAAACAATAATTGCTGCATTACGTCTCCTACACCCAAAGATTTTTTTTGTCAGAATATAACCCACATCGCGCCCAAAATAGCAATAATAGTAACGTTAATAATCTCCACTCAATTAACTGTTTTCAGTTGGCAAAATTTATGGACGAGGTGGGGACCCACTATTTTCCCAGAGAAAATAGTGACGTTGCATTTCTATTGCTGGGAGTTTACCAGGAAATCTTGCCATCTAGTACTTGTCATTTTTATAGACTAAAGCCCAACAAACAATACACCATCAAAAACAAGCTCATACAAAAATCGCTTGAGTGCCCCTTTAAGCTGTCAGCGTCGATATATATCTTAAATTGATACATAAAAATGCAGTTCAAGTCTCCGTGCAAGCAGTGTATTTCTGTTTTTGAAGTCTGCGCACATTTCGTCAGTGCTGACGCCGCATTTATACTTAAAAAAAAAGACAAGAAAATATATATTTTTTATCTTTGTTTGTTGCGATGTACACATTAAGAGTTAGCATGCGATCCAGCTGTGAATTACTGACACGCGCAAGTCCATCAGGACGTTAGAGGGCACAAACAATGGCGTCGTGTTTCAGCTGACAGTCCTCGCGAACCTGCTAGTCCGCTATACAAAGTGCAACCCTCGCCATTGTGCAAGAATACCGCGGTACCCCAATCCTTGTTGAGTAGCAAACAGAGGAGAGGGACTGCTTTTCACAACCAACGGCATACAACGTCCCACACGTCTTTTGGAGTGTCAGGCTGTATACACACACACACCTGACATTCGGCGAAAAACTGGAAGACGTCGACTAAAGAAACGACGATACAATCACCGCATTCTTCAGAAAAAAGGAAGTCAACAACCCCCTCGATTTCGTTTTGGGGGCGACGCAGATGTCCCGAAGAACGTATAAGCGCGGAAGGTCACGCAAGGAACGCGAGTTACAATCATCATAAACACCGATTCCCGTATGCCTTGCTGACCATGCCTCGTCCGCTGCACGGGTGGAACCGGTCAGAAAATAAACGCTACAATTCAGCACTGGCGCGTGGGTCTCAAGAGACACTTCGCGACATTTTGCGTGGGCTAAACTCGTCGGCGTGTACACCGTGGCTGCAATTCCGCGAAATGAGCATCGCCCAGTTGCTGTCGTTCCGACTCAAAAGGTACAGAAATGTTCCGTTGTCATTTAGCTGACACGTGCGCTCTGTTCTTGACATGATCTACTCGACAACACCTGTATGGCTTTGAAAAAAAAAAAGGAAATTAAAGTTTTATGCAGCTGACTTTACAAAACAAGACACAGTCGTTGCTTTTTCTCTTTTTTTTGTTTGTTTTTGTAGCTTACTTTTATTATTATTAAGGTTCGAGGCTCTATACAAATCTCAAAGCCAGAGGTCAACCAGTCATACACAATGGCTAAGGGTATCCCCGCACTTTTCGTAGTTATTTAAGAGGCAGTACCTCGAGGACGCGATGCCTCGAAGGTTCGAAATTCATCTTTCTACGTGCAGCAACACCGCCGTCTTTTGACAAACTTTCACAGATGATTCAAACTTGCCGCCGGTTTTCCTCAGCCTTCTTTTTTTTCTTCTGTTTTTAACACAAGTATTAAAGCGTAGTTAAAAGAAGAAGAAAAAAATTAACACTTCCGCGTTCTGCCGACGAGTCAATGCGTAATACGTATAGTCGCCTAACATTTCCTCCGTATTGTCGTATATCATAAATGCCTGCTTGATTATAAAATAGCACTTATTCCCATTCGCTTGAGAATATCGCAGTTCGTTGGTTTGGGCTTGCCTTCCTGCGCGGAAACTAAACAACCGGTCAAATAACACACATGACCCCGAAAGCTCCCTGCGAATCGAACTGTCACCCACGTAACTCTCGACGTTTCATCGCGTGCGCCGTTAGAGTCGCTGAAAGGATGAGAAGGGAAGGGATGACCTTCAGCTTATTCCTCCTAGCAGCGCGAGCTTCCTTCGATAACAATGTCTCATAGCCAGAACGCGACGAGAGCGTGCTGGAGGTCGTGGCATCAGAAAGAGACAACCTGCCGGTCTCATCGCGGCAGATGACTATGGTCTCTTCGCAGCCTCACCGTTTATCCGTGGTTGACTGCTCGTCCGCGCGCGCTGTCCTACCGAGTCCGGCGTGTTGTCTTACCTGATACCCTGGCCCGTAGTACTGGCGCTGTCCTCCCAGCACGGGCAGCGACGTGCGACGACCCTTCACGAGACCGTGGAGCGCGGGCGAACTCCCGGTTCGGCGACGTCGCACGGCCAGCAGTCTCCCGTCTGGCGACACCAACGCGGACACATGGGATCCGCGCACTTCGGACTCGGTAAACCTGGCCGCGAGCAGGCCCACGACACCGCACAGATGACCGACGGTCGCGCGGACCCAAGCGGGCCGGAGGAGCCCGCCGAACGCGACCAGGGACACGAGCCGCAGGCCCGCCAGCGATGGCAAGACGTGCACGGCGCGCGGCGCCGCAGCGCTGCAGGCACACAAACACACCACAGCCCAGACCACGGTGGATGTCAGAGGTCCGACGGGGTTCGGAAGGCCGGCGGCGAAGCCGCCCGCCGAGAGGTCGCCGACGATGCCGGCCAGCGCGACCACGAAGCCGTCAGAAGCCTTGAAGGTCCGCCGGGTCACCAGGCAGAACCAGTAGTGGGCAGAGAGCATGGCCCATAGCGGCAGACAGGCCGAGAGTAGGCAAGAGACCAGGCCGGGCAGGAGGGTCAGTAGACCGACTACGCCGACGGTCGCGGGCAGGGCCCAGCGAGCTGGGACACGGCCGGCCGCGCTCTTGGAAGCGGCCTGTTGCTCGGGCGGACGCAGCCACACGGAAACGTAGCTTCACCACCGTGATCGGCGCCCGACGGCGCCGTCGACGCCATCCTCTTCGAGACGGACGTCTGTTGTCGTGGGTGGTGGAGGGGCGCGCACTTTTGTTGTCCGGCGACGCTGTCAAGGGTTCCGCCGATCACGCCCGCTCCTCGTCCATGTGCGGCACGCCATCGGAGAGCGCAGCGACCTATGCGAACGGAACACACACACACGCACACACACGCACGCGCTCCAACAGACACGCACGCTTCGCGCGCGCGCACTTCGCAGACGCGAAGCGCTCACTCGCTACAGCGCACGCAGCGTTGGACGGCCGCGAGACGCAGGCGAACGGGCTGCGGAGGAGGCGGAGGGGAAGGAGGGAGAGGAGACGGCCGGGCACAGCAGTGCGCACTGGGATTGCGGGCTGTGACGTCACGGCGACGTCACGGTGGCGTTAGAAGAAAAAAAGGAAAAGAGGCGCTGCGCTGCATGTGCGCTTGTTGATCCTAGTTGATCGCGGCGCCAGTGGGTCTCTTGCGAAGAGGAAACAGCTCTGTGTGATGATCGTCGCGATCTTTTTTATTTTATTTTTTTCATCTATTCTTCATTTTTTTTGTCGGCGGTGTTTGTTGTTGCGAATTTGTCGGTTCGTAGGTTCGCTCATTTATTTTATCGGACGAGTGGAGGAGTGCGGCGTGTCTGCGGAAAAGCACTTTTTGCGCGAGATGGCTGCGAAGTGGAAGATAAATCGGGTTTTAAACTGAGGTGGACCGTCGCCGCGGAAGCAGTTAACTTGACACGATGCGTTTTCGGAGAGAGACCCCAGGGAAACGACAATGAAATTCACACGACTCTGCTTCGTGTGTGTTTTGAATCGTCAACACTGTGCGTTTTCGTAGCGAAAAGATAGCTTAGAGCAGTGGTTCTCAAAGGGGGTCCGCCGACCCTATGGGGTCCGCGAAGCCATTCTAGAAGTCCTTGAAGCGCTGTCTCATCAGTCATGCCCAACAAGAAAAGTTTTTTTTTCTTTTTTTAGAATGAGAAGAAACGTTTTAGATTTTCGGGTGAGTTTTCTTGTATGCATATCAATGACAGAAGTCTGCTTCAAAGTATCCCATAGTTATATCCATTTATTAAATAATTATCCCAACCTATACCTTTCCCTTCCTCTCGCCACGAATGGGGTCCTCCATCATCCCCGCGTGCTCGCTGAGATACCCAGTATGTAGCGCTGAGACTGGTTTTCAGGTAAGAACTACCGTTCTCAGCTATTTTCAACGGAGACCAGAGCAGTGGGAAGCCCCAATTCATTGTGAAGATGACAGGCATTAACGAGACAAGATATGTTTTCATAGTGAACTTATATACGACTTATGGTACGCATTTGATGAACATATGTACTTATATAAGACATATATAATATATATATATATATATATATATATATTATATAGACAGAGAGAGAGAGAGAGAGAGATATACTGTTTTTCTTATTTTACCATTTCAATAAGCTGGATGTTTTGAAAGCCTAAACATATAACCCGAGAATTCCAGTGTTCTTTCTTATCGTGCCTGAACGTTCGAACTTAGCGCCTCACACTATTGAAAGCTAAAAATCTCTCAATCAAAATGATAAAAAAAGAAAAACTCGATACAGAATTAAGAATTGTCTTTAGGAGTGCGTTGGTATTTGATAAAATTTTACGAAGGAATAGCACATACAGGGCAACACGGACTAGCAAAACAGAACACGGACGGGCTGTCCGTGTTCTGTCCTTTTGGCGTACTTCTTACGTAAAATTTAATCAGGAGTATACCATGCAAAAGTTTCATCCTCGCCAAGATCGTGAGACATTTCGTTTTAGTTCCATTTTCGACTCCCTCCCCCCCCCCTTTACGTCTAAACTTTAACGGTCTCACAAACGCAACTCATCCCATCCATATATCCTAGAGCCGTTAAAAAGCTATCGCTACATAGTAACGCCACTCCAGCCATATCCCAGACGATACATGTAGATCGATCGAGTGCTGCTGCCGGAGAGGGTAGACAGCTCGCTCGACCGCGATTGTGACGCTGTAGACAGTGTTGCCAGAACATGTAACGCGTTGTGAAATAGTAACCGTCACGCGTTACTCAGTCAAAAAGTAACCAAGTTCGTTACTCGTATACTGCGATTCTAAAGGAACACGTTACGTCAGCTCGAAAATTGAAGTCTTATTTCTTCGCTACTCCGAACGTGTGGTTTTTATGAAACGATCACCGCTAATAACCATATTTTTATAATTTTTTCGATGTTTAACGCGTTCACTGGACGTGCGTGACTGGGGCTATACATATATTGACATACCTTGCGCACATATTTTAGAGCGCAGCTCTTAGGCGCTCGCTTCCGGCTTGAGCGGTGTCGGCGGCGGCGTCGGCGTAACCGCACGGTGCATTATGGGAAAGGTCGCATAATGCAACGTGCGGGACCGTCGTGACGTCACGAGGGCGACGTCACTCGGTGCATATGGCGACGTTTCGCGCATCGCGGTGCCATGAAACGTCACCGCGGTGCATTATGGGGGTTTCCTAATAACGCACCGCGCGGACGTTTCAGCACCTTGCGGTGTATTATGGGAAACGTCCCATAATGCAACGCGCGGGACCGTCGTGACGTCACTCGTCAGCCTCTCGTGACGTCACCGGTGCATTATGGGAGGTTTGCTAATAGTGCACCGCGTGAAAGTTTCAGCACCTTGCGGTGTATTATGGGAAACATCCCATAATTCAACGCGCGGGACCGTCGTGACGTCACTTGTCACGTCTCGAGACGTCACGGGGTAGCCGGCGACGTCACCGCAGTGCATTATGGAAGGTTTCCTAATAATGCACCGTGCGGACGTTTCGGCACCGCGCGGTTTATTATGGGAAGCGTCCCGTGATGCACCGCGGTGACGCGCGCGTTGCATTATGGGACGTTTTCCATCATGCACCGCGCGGAGAGAGGAGGAGGAGGGGGAGGGGGAGGAGGTGGAAGAGGAGGTAGGAAAAGGAGGGGTTGGAGGAGGAGGAGAGGGTACGGATGAGGAGGAGGGGCATACCGTCCCCTCCGTACCAACACCTCCTAGAAGAGAAGGCCGTAGCGCTCTTCTCGTGACGTCCCAAAGGAAGGCCATCGGGAACGCGCGTCGATGCGAAGGCAACGCGCGTGGATCGACCGTCGTAACGCGCTTTTAGTCACATACGCGTGTCATATTAGCTAAAATTAAAGCTTCACATAGCAACGGGTCTCGAAAATATTTTATTAGACGAGCAAAATATCACACCGCTTAACAATCGGGATGAAATGGCACGAGGTATGCGTATAAGTCGTCTATAGAAAAATGTGATTGTTTTAAGTCGAAAACATTGAGTCACGCAATTATTGTTATAGCAATGCATATTTTACACAGAAATACTTGGACAAAATGGCGAGACACGCAGTGATTAGAAACAGCAAAACAGATCAGTTAAAAATGAGGTAGACGTAGTCAACGCGAACAAAGCAAGACAAGTGTCGCTTACGATCATGTAAGCCATGTTATCGCATGCAGTGACTGAATTCTTGCATCGTACCCCGGCCACATGGCAAAAGTAATGTAATTTCGATCGAATGGCATTATGGGGTCGACAAATCCGCTTGCGGTGCTCGTATAATCACTTAAGACCGCGAGCTGATTAGATCCTATATCACTGAATGAAAATATACTAACTTTTCCGTGTGGCAGGGGTTCTAAACTTACTACTTAGTCAATTAATTAACTTATCCCTATGGGCTCGAGCTGACTTAGAACAAAATATAACTTATTTTGTATATAATAATACTATTACCATAATACAGTTAAGATTTTAGTATAAACGCGGCAAAGGAAATCAAATAACATTAGTATAAACGAACACAGAACCACAAACAACGCACTTTCAGTAATCACACAAACTTGTTTTTCACCTTTAAGCGAAAACTAGATTACCGCGCATATTTACAAATGTCGACGCAGCTGCACATGAATAACGACAAAGAACAAAATTCCAATCTAACACGCGATTAAAAAAATGATTGCAGCATTTTATTTGCGTTCTACATGACCAAGAAAGCCCGTAAATAATTTGTCTCTCACCTGTCGATCGTATCCATACGTCCCACAATATCCATGACGAAAACATAAAACATTTGAACAGGAACTCCAAGAAGCCTCTCTGTCGAGAGAGAGGTCTATTGATTAATCGACCAGAGTCATCGTTGGCTGGTTCTCACACGGCACCCAAACCGTAGCAGGACTTGTTTCACGAATCCACGTAAATGCCGTAGTATCAAGCGAACACAAAAAAACTACCCGAGACTACGGTGATGACAGAAATACGACGGGAAACAAGTCTCAAAAGTGCCACACACGAGAGCAGCGGCGACGAAAATCTTAACGTTGTCGATCCATCTCTGTCTCGTGTGCGCTCCCTGCGACAATGACTGGATATTTTTTTTTCGGTTTCCTTCCCTTCTGAAATGTCTCAGCGTTCCTTTTCAGACAGTTAGCAGCTCACACACAACGTAAACTTACCAGAATCGGAGCCCGTATGAGGAAGAAGTGGCATCAGCAGCATCGGAGCCGGTTCTTTCGAAAAGTGTGGGGTGTTCCGGAACTGCACGTAGTCCCGCGGTGACGGGGATACTCATAAATATAAATTTGGTACTCTCAACCTTGCGTAACGCGTTGTATATTACGATTATATTATATATATATATATATAATAAATTGTACAAGACTGCGCCTTTAAAACGTATATTTGTACGTTTGTTACGTCGCGCCACCGCGCCAACACCACCGCGCCGCTTGATAAGAAACATTTTTTTCACGTCGATAGCATCGATAGCAGACATTTTCTCACGTAATTGCGCCATGGCCTTCCTTCCTCCGACATTGTGACGTAACCACTCAGAGTGCTATAGCCTTCTTCTCTGGAGCTGTTGTCCGTACTCCTCCCCTCCTCCTCCTTAGAGCTGCGCTCTAATTCGGCGTTACAGGAGTTGTAGACGTCTTTCATTTTTATGGTCCATCTAGCGTTTTCACGTCGTGTAAACGACAGGCGCGAGCCAGGGTGAGAACTATGGATTGGGCACCTGCATTGTAGGCATTCCCCCTCCAGAAGTAATTAAATATCGTTACACGTCACTTCATCGAGAAACGAAAATGCGTTGATGGTTCCTACTCTTAAAAAAGTAACTGTACTCGCTTTCACGCCAAATACCATAGTAAAAAAAAAAACGTTTGGTTTTTAGCGGTGCATTACTAACTTCCACCGTTATGTATAGAGAATTAAGATACTGTAAACGACGGAATTTTCGCGTGGACCTAATTTTCGCGAATTTCGCGAACCGCCTCCGATTCGCGAACAATAGGTCCCGCGAACAATTCGGGAAAAATTTCATCACCTTGAAAGCGGCATTGAGACACCGGGGAATCACGCGTCCAAAAAGCATAACAATATCATTATACGCGATATGTGAATATGATAGGGAAAGTATCCTAAAGTAAATAACGCCATAAGTCGGAATTCAGCTCACCTCAAGAAGTTTATTTGGTACCTTCAGACAATTCCTGCCAGAGTATAGCCGATTCGGATCGTGTCTCTGCGGTTCTCGAGATCCGCATACACTTCAATCAGCCATGCTGCGTGAACGAGCTTCATAACACTTGCTCGCAAGTCGATCTTAACGTCAGCTGCACTCTGTCCTTTCTCCACCACCTCTTGTACACATCCGGCATGCAACTGGAGTAAAGCGGTTCATCATGGCAGTCTTGAACACATTGTTAATGTTTAGGTCGATCGGTTGCAGGAGTCCGGTGCAGCTTGCCGGGACGAAGACGTACTCAATGTTGTTTGCAGCTAGTTTCTGCAGAAGACTCTTCGTACGATGTGCAGCGAAGATGTCAAAAATGCAAAGTGCATGTTGACTGGCACCACTCACACGACTCCTGCATGTCTCCACGTACGGAAGGAGAACAGTGTCGACAAATCGCAGCATTGTGGCTTCGTTGCTCCAGTGGTTGTCACTGTGCCACACGTCCCAGTCATTTGGAAACGTGACCTTGGCATCAAAACGGTGATTTCCTTTTGTCGTCCAAGCCAACCACCCCAACTTGCTTGGAACCTCGGGCCTCCATCGTCCACTTGCTGGCTGGAACCAGCTTGACACCTGTTTGGTCCCAGTTGAGCACCAAGTCGCCGGGAATACTGAAGTGGTTTCTCTTCTCGTCGATAGTCTGCAGGAACTTCTTTTGGCACCCTCGAAATCGTTTGGAAAATTTCGCGCAGTCTTCGTGGCCTTACGCTTGACGAATCCTATCCTGTTCAGGAAAGATCTTGCCCATGGTCTGTCGGGAACGAGAGTCCCACCAAACACTGGCAAGAGAGTGGCTTGGTCGCCCGCACAATGCCCATGTGCAGCAGCGAATCAAATCCTGGAGTTTATAACACCGCCCCTTCTCTGAGCTCCACAATGTACGCCCGTACGTCATCATCCAAGTTTCCAAGCACGAGGCTTGACACCTCGAAGTTTACCAGGCAAGGTAGCCAGCTCTTTTAAATGACAGGACTTGTAGGCTTGGATATAGGAGGTCTCTCATCCCCCTGACGGTGCTCTCGTTGAGAAGCTTTTCTCTTCCATCGGAAAACTTCCTCACTGCAGCAATTGTCCCATTTTCCGCAGCATATTTTCTAATCTTACATCTAAGTTCGTCATTGTAAGCAGAGTAGGGCCCTCGTTTCCGCTTTCGGGAGTCCACGGCGGCAGAAGCGGCAATAACACTTTGATTGGCCGACGTAAAGAACGCTTATCACGTGTGGTCTTGCATACCTGTGGGTCCAGGCAGTCCCGGCATGCGAGTGATCTTCTGCATTCCTCGACCACTGGCTTGAAGTAACGTAGTAAGGACATCGAGGGACAGCAGACTGACGGGCACAAGAAAACGTACCGCACTGACACAGAGCGTGCTGGCGTCGACGACCCCGGAACGCAGCCAAGTTTGATTGGCCCCTAAACCCACTTTGGGTCGGTTTATGTACAATCGTTGGACCCTATCGCCCTTTGTCGCTGGGCTTCCATGCAGAGTGTGTGGCCTCGAAAAGTGAACCCAAGAAAGAGTTAAGGGCTGTGTGACCCAGTTAGTTTGGATCCTTAACTTACTTACATACACTGGTTTGACCCCATTGCCCTTGGCGGTTGTCCTTTCATGCAGAGTGTGTGACCTCGAAAAGTGAACTCGAGAGAGGTTCACATCAAAGAAAACCGATGTGAACACTAACCCAGCCTTTGTCGGCGTCTCGAAGCTGTGGGTAACGGCAGTGACTTCCGGACCATTAGTCACATCAACCTACCGCCGTCTTCCTTTCCTAGATTTTGACTGATTGACTGAAGCCGCAGAATCCTAGAAAAATGGAAAGACAACCGGGCCGGAAAGGGGGGGGGTCCGGTGGCAATCTGGATTCGCGAAAATTAGAACCCGCGAACAATCTTTAATTTTTCAACTTTGGCCCGATTCGCGAAAATTTGAGCCCGCGAAAATTCCGTCGTTTACAGTATGGTGCATCTTAAATTAGATATTTGTTATCTTATAAAGCGTACACGCTTCCAAAGCCAGAAGCATCGATTCTTCCTCCGCCAATCAAATATTGTTAGAACTGTTACGTCGCCTCAGCTATGCGAATAAACAGACAGCTGGTCTTTGTCAGCTGATCAGTCGGTCTTTATGAATGCCAGCGCGCGCCCAGTCCCCGAGTCCAAAGCACGTTCTCTCAACGCTCGCAGTGTTTCTCGTCGGCCAGGGGACGGCCGATACATCACACCCCTTCCTTCTTAGACCTAGTCACCGTATCGATCAGGTGGTCGACGGACGTGGGGGCTTCCTCGCGAAGCGGATGCAGCGACAGCCCCCGGTGGTGGTGATGATCGTACAGGGTGGACGTCGTCATCGCCTGGTTGTCCGATTGGTGTTTGGACGGAATTACTAGCGCCCGGGCATCTGCCAAGGCGATCTTCTAGGCAGATATCCTAACCTGGTGGTGGCAGTTCTTCCTCAACTCCCGAGTTCGGCGAACGGTGTCTAATGTGATCTAAGTGTCGTCTGACTTGACCTTGCTTTCAGTCCACGATTCAGGATCGTATACGCCCTCACGGCGTACTACGACGCCCGTAGCCACTTTCGATCGTCTGGGAGCTGTCTAATCCACACGAGTTGTCCTGGATTGTACTGCGGCGAGTCATTTTCTTGTGCGTCGTGTTTAAGAAGTGATGACTTGAGCCGATCCAACGCCGAGGACAGCTCTCTGCCACACATCATCTCTACCATCACCTCCAGCGGTGTTTTAAAGCGATAGCTTTACAGGCGACACTTTGCAGAGATTTCGTCCTCGTCGCTTGTTGCCGCCGCCCGCCGCGCTCTGGAAAAATGGAAAAACCCCTTTTCTCTCCCTCTTGCCACGTGGAAAGGGAAGTCGTGTAATCCCGGACGCCGTGCCGCGCCAAGAGAGCGAAGAGGGCAGACCTCATCGTGTCGTCTGCTTGAAAGACTTGTTTTCAGACATTACTCGTGTTATGCGATATTCCACTTGGGCACTGGGCAGTATCTGCTACGCGTAATGTTGGATGGTTTTCGAAACTTCCACCGCCGCTTACCCACTTACTTCACGGACCACTGGTGGCAGTCGTCAGTGCCATCCACGACGCCACCCACGATGGCTATTAGAATTAATTACGTCCCACCTCCGTCCTCAGGTACATGACGGCACCATTTAAACCGCATTGCGCGGCCATGTTACAGCTGTCGCTTTCGTTTCTTCGCTCAGTGAAGGCGAAAAATACGACTTTTTTTTTCGGTTGTCGCGTGCACTGTAGTATGTTGTTTGAATAGAAAGCGCGCCAACACGCATGACCGATCTTGTTTTTCCTTTTTTCTTAACGCTTGCTTGAGCTCTTGTGCCATCCGCTCAACCTGCCCGTTGGTGGCCGGGTGGATAGGGCGCACTAGTGAGTGAGATTAGGTTGTTCATTCTATAGAAAGTTTTGATTTCTTTGGAAATCAAGGCAGCTTCGTTGTCGGAACAAACATTCCTTGGCACTCCTTGACACTTGAAGATGTTTTCAAAGCAAGAAATGAGTGTTGAAGTTACGTCTCTCGAAAGGGTTCACCGTTTTGGAAGACTATCTAGCAGAAAGCCGAGGCCAGTCATTAGTAAGCTTTGGAAGTACTAATAACAAAAAACAAAACGTACTAAATTATAAATAGCGCTAAGAGAAGGATCAGACGACGAAGTGCATGGACAGGATAGGCGCTAACTCACAACTGGTGGTTTTATATACAACGAGAAAGAAGAAGGTGAAGGAAGTGGCTTGTGTTGAAAAAAGGAAAGAAATAATTCTATTTCTAGCCGGGGCGTTCTCAAGTAAGGAGCTTGTTAGACTAATAGGACTAAAACACAGTTCACCAAAACTATTAGTCTAACAAGCTCCTTTATATTAGTCTAACAAGCTTCTTTCTTAGAACGCCTCGGCTAGAAATAAAATTAATTCTTCTCCTTTTTTTCAAGACCAGCCACTTCCTTCACTTCCTTCTTTCTCGCTGTATAGAAAACCGTCAGTTGTGAGTTAGCGCTTGTCCGGTCCACTTCTTCGTCTGTGCTTGTCTTAGTGCTATTTGTAATTTAGTATGTATAACCAACTAGCCCGCCAAAATATTTTGGAATAAAACGTACTTAGAAATGCCAAAAAGCTTAAAGGGACTCGTATATTTTTATTAATGAGGACTTTAAAAAAATGTAAGAGTTATCAGAGGGAAGCTATGGGAGAGTGCAGCTGCAAATAAACGAAATGGAAACAAGGTGTTCCTATCGTACGACAAGCTAAGAATCAATGGAGCAGGCACGTATCGCAGGGGGGGGGGAGCCCATGGGTCCCGGGCCCCCCCCTCCCCAAAATCTTCCATTTTGCTGGGGCCTCCTCTCCCCTCCACCTCATACAGCCTTTTGTAATCCCCCCGAAACAAAATCCTGGCTACGTGCCTGCAATGGAGTAACGTACGGATGGGACTCTGGTACTGACCTAGATGGGTTCAACGTTTTGCACCCAATGTACCGCCCAATGTGCCGCATCCTGAACAATGACGTGAACCTATAGTTCACAAGAAACAAAAACCCTTCTACTAATTAACCTTAATGCTCAAAGTATTGTCAATAAAACGCTTCAGCTAGAAATAGAATTAATAAACGAAACGAATCTTATTGGATCATGACCCCAGTATAGTGGCTATTACTGAGACCCGGCTTGATTCATCAGCGTTAGACAATGAGAGAGTTCCCCTTGGTTATAATATTTTCGAAAGGACAGAGGAAGTGGAGGAGCAGGTGTTGCCCGAATAGTTCAATCGTCCCTGATCGCTTTTGAAATGGAAGGTGCTCCAGGTATTGAAAATGTGATGGTGTAGGATCAAGTTGAAAAACAGTGAATTAATAGTAGGTGCAGTGTATCGCCCACCAGAATTGCCTATTGGATAGTTTAAGGAGTTGAATGAGTTTCTTTTTAAAATTAAAATGAGTTCCAAGAAAGTTATTTCGATGGAAGATTTCAACCTTGGTGGGATAGACTGGGCTACACTAGGAACTGGGGACAGTAAGTGTCGTGCTCTGAAGAATTTCTGGATTTGGCCTTCTCGCACAACTTGACACAGATTGTTAAAGAGCATACTAGGGTTGTTAAAGAACATACTAGGTTACAAGGGGAATCACGATCCATAATAGATTTTATATTTGTCAGTGAGATCCTCTCACGTCACACATATGATTACAAGATTTACCCGGGAATTTCAGATCACAGTATGGTACACTTCGAATTATCGTTGGAGGCTCCACTTAAGAAAACAGAAATATCTTCATATAGATGTTTTAAGAAAGCTGAGGACGAATCAATTATTGATCAACTAGGGTTTAACTACGATACATTTGAGATTCTTGCTAGGAACTCCTTGACTGGAGTGGACGAGCTATGGCTTAATTTTGAAAGGATTGTACGAGAGTGGATTCATATGTTCGTTCCAATGCGCGTAAAGAAGCGGAATCAAAATAGTCCTTGGATTACAAGGGACATAATCCACCACAAAAGACGCTTAACCAGGTGTAGAACAAAAGCGCGTGGGAAAAGGGATGGGTTCAGGCTAAAATACTGATGCTAAGTACGGAACTTGAAACAAAAATAAAGGCGTCGAAATTCTCCTTCTTTAATATTAAGATGTAAAACTTCATAAAATATTCACCATGGAGGTTTTGGGCGACAACTAACATCAAGTAAAGAAGGAGTTACCAAGGTGATAGTAGGAAATAGGGCCATTGAAAAACAAGAAACAAATCGCAAATTGCTTTAATAAATATTTAGTCAGTGTTCTTTTCTACTGATAATCGTGCCCTACCGGAGTTTTGTTTATTTGAAAATGTTCCCCAATAACAGGCGTAGAAATATCAGAAGAAGGTATTTTCTCTTTACTACGTTGTATCGATCCAAAGAAAGCAGCTGGTCCTGATAATATTCCCAACAAATTCTTATATCGTTACAGTGAATGGTGTTCGAAGTATCTTAGTCTCGTCTCTAAGAGATCTTTGTCAGATAGAACTGTCCCAGATGACTGGAAAATCTCCAAAATAATACCTGTTCAAAAAAGTGGTAATGCAAGCTCAGTTACGAACTATAGACCCATTTCCTTAATAGCTACCTGTTGTAAATTGCTAGAACACGCCATTTCAAAGCATATAAGAACGTTTCTAGACGCTTATCAAGTACTTGATAGCAAGCAACACGGGTTTCGAAAAGGATTATCTACCACTACACCATTAACGGAACTAATTCACGATTTTTCTTCGACTCTTGATAATAGAGGCCAGGTCGACATAACATTTTTAGACTTCCAGAGGGCCTTCGACAAGGCGAACCATAATAAGCTGCTGGTTAATTAAGCTAGAGCCTTTGCTAAAGAATTAAAAACTCCTTCGGTGGATTGAAGCGCTCTTGACATTTTAGAAAACAGTTTGTTAGTATTGATGGGTACGATTCAGTTCGACAAGAAGTTTACTCGGAAGTCCCACAGGGATCTGTACTCAGACCCTTGTTATTTTTAATTTCTATCAATGACGTCCTTCGTGACATTACTGTAAAAGCAAGAGTCTTCACTGATGATTTCATTTTATATAATTATATAAACGATGACAGTGACTACATCAAGTTGAACGGTTCTTTACAAAAAAAATTATCAAGTGGTGTGAAAGCTGGCAGATGTCTTTAAAACCTGGAAAAGACCATTTGTATGTCAATGGCATATAAGAAACCTCCTGCGGTGCATAGCTACCACTTAAACGGAAAACCTTTGTTTAGAGTAAACAAATTTAAATACTTAGGGGTAACCATAACCAGTGATCTACGATGGGACAAGCACATCAATGATATAATTAAGAAAGCTACAGGTAAACTTTGGTCATTAAGAAGGTCGTTTAAAATGGCCACTCCGGAAACTAAACTGTTAGCTTTTAAAATGCTGATAAGACCCAGTCTAGAATATGCCAGTGAAGTGTGGGACCCGTACACGAAGAAGTTAGTATTAAAATTAGAGAGGATTCAGAAGCTTCCGCTGCGTTTTATTTTTTCGAAGTATAGGAGGCTAGATTCACCCACGGAACTGTATTCCAGGGCAGGAACCAATCTACTGGAAGAGAGGTGGAGGAACAAACGCTTAAAAATGCTTTGCATGATTTTAAACAGGACACTTCTGCTAGACAAATATATATTGATGTGACCCCATACCTCTAGAATTACGCGAAATAAACACACTAGAACACTTGAAGAATATCGTTACCCCGAAAATTGCTTTAAAAATTTATATTTCCCCGGAACGATAAAGGAGTGGAATGCGCTGCCAGAAAGCACTGTTGCAGCCAAAACCGTTTCTGAATTTAAGAGAGGTCTGGAAGAGTTATTGTAAAATTCATGTCTCTAAATCTGTTGCTCACAGTGCTTTGTGTATTTCTTTTTTGTGAGTGTATTTCCTTTATGCTTGATATATAACCGTAGAGTATACGCTAGTAATGTGATATTGAACACCATGTTCTGCTTTTCTATTTTATGTTAACTTTTGTTGCTAACCCTTATCATGGTCCCCGTTGTGAGGACTAATAGTATTGTCAAATAAATAAAAAAAAGCGTCGCGAACAAGTTCCGCAATTCCTTGATTATTGAGATTGACGCCATGCTGCTTACAGCTCGAACTTTCAGCCACTTGGTATACGCGTCGACGAAGACAAGAAATACTCTCCTTTCACTGGCCCATCAAAATCGATGTGAATTGTATCCCATGCAGTTAATGGCTGTCCAAATCCCAACCCTCCATCGGTGTCTTCAGCTTGGTTTTCTGGTCGGTTTGACAGTGAGCACACCCCGCCACGGATGCTTTAATATCCTTGTCAATGCCTGGCCACCACATGTAACTTCTGGCGCAGGCTTTCATGGCTACGACTTCACGGTGTCCTGAGTGCACCAGAGCCAGAGGTTCAGGCCGTAGCGTCATTGCGAAGACAACACGTGATCCTCGTGTGAAACACTCCCATTGTGTCGCGAATTAAACATTCTTCTTCTTAAATGTTTGAAATGCAATCTCCTTGAGGCTCCTGACATTTCCGGTCTGGACTATCTCTCGCATTTTCCGCCAGTTTCTCGACTGTAATCGGCGGCCTGGTCAACGCTTCCAGCATGAGCACATCACCGGGCGGATGTGGCTCGTCTTGGTTTGCCGGTAACGGCAGTCTGCTCGACGCATCTGCATTCTGATTCTCTTTTCCAGGTCGGTGGATTAGATCTTTGTCATTGGCCGTGAGCTTAACGCTCCATCTTCTCACACGCGGCGAAAGCACGGGAGGAACTGGGATGCGTGGGCCCAAGATCCCCGGTAATGGTTCGCGATCCGTCGTGATGGTCACATGTCAACCGAGATTGTAGTGGTGAAACCGGTTGGTAGCCTAAGCTATCGCCAACCCTTCTTTGCCTAGCTGAGAGCAGTTGCTCTCAGACTTTTCCAGCGTTCTAGAAATAAAAGCAACAGGAGCTTCGTTTGCTTGTTCGTCCAGATGTGTCAACACCGCACAAAGGCCGTATGGTGACGCATCGCAGGACAATATCATCGGCTTATTATCATCGTAATGCGCTAAAACTGCAGATTCCGCAATGGCTATGCTTTAGTTCCATTAACGTCTGATGGTGTTGCGGACCCCATTGGCATGGTGTGTCTTTCTCCAGTATTGCATGTACAGAACCTTATCGAATGAGGCTGTTAAGTAACGAAGGATTTTGTTTGAAATAAGTAAGATTTGTTTTAGAAAAGTTTATCTTTCTAGAGTTCCGTTGGTATTGCTTTTTTATCTGCCTAGGTTTGTGTCGGCATTCTTGGGCGTTTGCTCGCAGACCCGCGGCGGGGGGATACGCTCGCAAGATAGCATGAACGGGGAGTCGTCGTCCGCTTCCATGCACGGGGGCTTCGAGCAGCCGCGGGGCTCGGTGGAGAAGAGTCGGATCCCGGTCGTTAACAAACGGATTGGGTTTCAGTTTGGGGCTCCGGAACACCCGTGTCTTGGGCTTCTGTCCGCACTTGTGGCTTTTAAGCGGGTGTGCTTGTGCCCGGTGTGTTTCGCCGCTTAGTGTAGAAACGTCGCTTATAATCGACGCAATAACTTAACTGGGTGGCACCAGCCAGGCGGCGACGAAAGCATGTAGTGACTCTACAAGGAATTTGGGTTTGACGTTGAGGTGTCGGAGGGGGTCACGTTGACAGCTCGCTGATCATTGGGTAAGAGCGTACCACGTGACAATGGGCAAATTTGAAGTGATTGGTCCGTCTCTGGAGGGAAAGGAGGCTCCTACGAGTCTAGAAAAGGGCTGCCGAGAGGATTCTCGGAGGATTCGGCTTTTGAGATCAGGGAATTCGGCTCTTGAGACTGGGGACTAAAGTATGGGTTTTAATTTTGGAAGTTTTCTATATTGCCGTTGACTTGTCGTTTTGTTTTGAAATAAACGTGGCCACACTGGCCATCATAAACCAACCAATGTCGTAATCTCTCCAACGAAATCGAACAACTTTTTTTTTCGACTTCCCGGGGATTTCTATCGGGCGAACATCATCATCGGTGGTCACCATCCTGACCGGCCCCCTCCCCACGGAAAGTTTTCTGAGGCTCTCTTCTGGATGAACCGATCGTAGAATTCTAGGAGCCCTACACACGATTGCAGCGTGGCTCGGCAGTTCGGGGCCAGCATCCCTCTGATGGCCTTTCGTTTTTCTTCGGTGGTGTGTATTCCAGGCGCATTTATTTAATGTTCGAGAAACCGGACTTTTCGAACCCCAAATGACATTTCGCCTTTTTTAAACGAAGTCCAGCACTATCCAGCCTGCTCAAAACTGCCTCAAGTCGCTTGATGCGCTCACTCTTTGTGATTACGCTGATGATGAAATGATGACATGATGATGACATGATCTAGGTAAATTCTTACCACGGGTAGGCCCGCCTGGACTGTCTCCATGTTCCGTTGGAAAATCGCCGGGGTAGCCGAGATTCTGAAACGTCATCCTTTTGACTCGGTATAGTCCCTTTATAGTGTTAATTGCGAGCACATCTGCTTTCTCCGCTGTCAACCGCAGCTGTTGGTAGGCTTGAGTGAGATCAAACGTTAAAAACATGCTGCCTCCCTGCACGTTCGCTAGCAGCTCAGTTATAGTTTGCGTCGGATATACCACCGGCATTGCAGCCGCGTTCATGGTGCTCCGATAGTGGAGCATTCATATTTCTGCCTCCACTGCAGTGCGCATTGCGGAGGAAACAGGTAGAACCTTTAAGAAGCACGGTGCCGCACTCTCCTTCAACTCCAGATGCACTGGGTGTCCCTTAAGTTTGCCCGTTTATCTCCGGGTTAAAAACTTCCTCGTGTGCCAATTACACACCTTGCAGAGTCTTGCCCTTGGCAAGTTCGAGTCTTTCTCGTGTCTTCCTTGTGCCCTGCCCTCGAGCCTTCGTTGCCCGTTTGCTACATCGTCGCCAGTGTAATGCAGACTTGGAAGTAATCCGTTACAAGTAACGGGATTACTTGTAATTAATCACTTTTCTTGTAATTTAGTAATGAATCCGTTACTTTTTTGAAAATGTAATTTGTAACGTAATCTCATTACTTTTTTCAGTAACGAATTACTGAAATTACGCGTTTCAATTCTTCCGTCTTGTCAAAGGGAGAAATAGAGGGGAAGAAGGGCGATGCAACGGCCTTCGCGCTTTTAGCATGGTAACACAAGACTCTGGTGAGGTGCTGGTGAGTGGAAGGAATTCACGGAAAGCACGACAGCCCAGCCAGAGAACGTTTCTGGACTCGTTCGTACGGTCAGCCAGGCTGGGAGGATTTGTCACTCTACAAAAAGGCAACATGCTTCGACTTCTTGGAAAACGAACGGACTGCTTCGAGCTTCAAAAGAACAGAAAAACGAATAGACCATAAAACCGTGGCGTGGGGTTCGTGTCGAGTGGGACCGTGGACAGAGTGACCGTGGCGCATACGTCCGCTCTCTTCCTCGCCCCCCCCCCCCGCCCCTCCTCTACCCTCCTTCTTCCCTCCCCACTCCTCCGCGCCTTGTTCCCCCAAAACAATCTTTTTTTAACGAAACCGTGCTTTGCTTGTTGACGTTTCCACCTATACACACGCTCACCCCGCAAACAGAGAGGCAGCTCTAATGAGACCTCGACCCTGCTCATTCTTGACAGCGCTGTGAAAGCTGAATACTGGCTGGGCCAACCAGCTATGTGGCTCCTGTAGCTTGACTTCACACTAGCGGATAGGTAGGGCAAAAACAGGATGAATGCGATGGCGGCAGTTCATCAGAACAAAGAAAAATCTAGCATCAACCCTGCTGTCAGTTTAAACAGTAACTTTCGACAGCAGGCAATAAGCTGGTCGGGGAGCACAACAAAACGGCTTGGGACATCCAAGCTGAGCCCGTATTCTTAGAAACGAGAATGCTAGGGTTCTCGTCAGCGGATCGGGCCTGGGGGAACCTAAACCGAAATTTTAGGAAAAGGAAACATAGCCCGAGTTTTCTGAGAATAAACGGTGACTCACTTGGAGTCTGGAGTTGTGAAGCCGCCTGTAAACGTGTGAGAAACATGAAGCGTGCTGTTCACTGAAAATTAAGCCGTTTTTAATCATTTCTAGACGGGAAAGTCAGTTCAGCTGAGAGATTGTGCATCAATATTTCGTGTGACGTCTTGGTTATGATAAGTTTGGTGATCAAGAAAGAAGATCAAGTGGGTCAATTCGGTCAGATAACAAACTTCATCAAGGAGGAGTCTTTGAAATGTACCCAGAGGCAAGTGCCGCATATTGGTCTCACAGCTAGTCCGTTGTAGTAAGTAAACCAGCCCCTATTTAGGCAACATGCAGCAAACATAGAAAAACCATATCTTCAGGGAAATCGTGTTTTGAAACTCGCCGACGCCAAACTCGGATTAATTCGAATGGTGTGCGCGCCTCCACCACCCAAGTGCATTCGTCGCATGCTCATAGGATTTAGTTTTGTCCCGGTTGGACAGCGCTAGAGCACTATATAGCTCCCTGCGGAGCAGAGTAGCGCAATCTAGAACGCCGTCTCTCGGCGACTAGCGGCGAACACCCGGAGGTTCCAACTCCGGTCAGAAATGCATGGGGAACGTGAGAAATCGTTGTTTCTTCAATATTGTGGAGGTATACGGAGCGACAATAGTTTTTGACATAATAAAGGAACATTTTTGAATCATTTGCGCTGAGTTGCGTGCCATGTAATGACGTAATTTGTTTTTTTAAATTGCATGAGCGGCATCATGCAGCAGACGACGCGGCGACGTCACAGCGTTCACGTGACCCGCTCCGGCCAACCCATAAAGCCCATCTCCGCTGCGTGCGAAAATCGTCTGCTTCAAACGCCATTGCCTTGGAAATTGCCTTCTCAAATTCGCACACGCATCCGATATTATTAAAACTTTGATAAAGTGTTTAGTGCTTTACTATACTTCACGACAGACTAGTTTTGAAAAGTGTGAACTCGCCGTTTATTTTTTAATCAGCCATGTTGCGTCGATCTTCATGTATTCTCTCATAGAACACTGTACCCATAGGGCGGGCCGCCTCCTGGAACCCTAAGTACCACGTGACTCGCGCCGAGGTGCTGCTCTGTCGGCCATGTTGTCGGCAAAACACGCGGATGAAAGGATTGCGCTACTCTGCTCCGTAGGAGCTATATAGTGCTCTAGACAGCGCAAGGCTCGCTTATTTTGAGCACCTGTTTAAATTCTGTGAAGCTTTATAGATTCGTTCTCCAAAAATTATTAACCTAAAATATTGGGCAGAAAGTAATGAATATGTTTATTCTTGTTTTAATTTTGATGAGATCCAAAGTTTTCCCCTTCAAACACGCAGTATATAGTGTGTCTTTTTCGTATTCCTTTGGAGTAACAAAAAAGTAATCGAGTAAAGTAATGAAGTTATTAATCGATTACTTTTTACGGGGAGTAATTTGTAACGGTAATTCATTACTTTTTAGCCCAAGTAATTGTAACTGTAATTAACTACTTTTTTTAAGGAACGGGCATAAGTCTGGTGTAATGTCGTTTAGTTATGAGAATAAACAGAGGGCTGGTCTTTGTCTTCTGATCGGTCGGTCTTTATGAATGCCAGCACGCGCCTAGTCCCCGACTCCAAAACACGCGCTCGCAACACTCGCAGTCTTTCTTGTCAGCTTTAGCAGTTTAGGCGGTTTAGCCATTGTATTCACAGTTGTTTTCCTGAGCTTTTACATCTTTTTTTCTCTTTGACAGCACTCTCTGCTCTCAGTGCGAAGTCTTACGCCCTTTGGAACGTGACGTTTGGTTCCGCAGTAGTCGTTGCTGAAGACGTTCTTCCAAGACCCCACAGACAAATCTATCCCGAAGCATCACCTCCAGTGGTAGCAAAGTTGTTTGAGACGTGCTGGCAGATCCGTTGCCGCTTGCATTTGATGTCGTTGTGGTTGTCGGAACCCCGAAGTTACAACGGACGGCAAGTGTTCTGAGTGCTGTCACATAATCGCTGATGGACTCACCAGTCTCCTGGTCTCTCCGCTGAAACTTGCTTCTGCTGAAGAGTTCAGATGCTTGCGGGTCAAAGTGTGTGTGCAGCTGGGTAATTATTTTGTCATAACCAAGTTCGCCAGCCTCTTTAGGCGCGACCGATCCACGCACTGTTTCGTAGGTCTTGGGGTCGCACAGTGTGAGTTGTAGGGCCCTGTTTTTGGTGTCGACCGTCGCTCCGTTTGCTTTGAAGTAACAGCTAAGCCGTTCCTGTGCCCATCCGGTACCGATTAACTCTTCTAGCTTACCCTGGGTAGCCAGCAATGTGCACACGCCGGACGATGCCTGCATTGCCCGTTCGCTACCTCGTCGCCAGAGTTGCGTCGCCTCAGCTGGGAGAAGAAACAAAGGGCTGGTCTTTGTCATCTGATCGGTCGGTATTTTTTAATGTGTTTTTGAATGTGCTTTTGTAAACGGACTTCCACTTTAAGATAAACACGGCGCTCTTGCTAAGAACAATTTCTTCTGCTCCATCTTTACTAACGAGGACTTGCTAAACACTCCCGACTCGTGCCAGTGCATTCACCCTCTTATGAATCCTATCTTAATTGACCGCACTGGAGTACTTAAAGCGATTGATCAACTGAAGGTGCCCTCCAGCTCCGGAGATGACCAAATTAACTCTAAGGTATTAATAAACACAAATCATTTCTTCCACTTTCCTCTGCGACATATTCTCTCAATCTCTTGAACTCTCAGAAGTTCCATAAGATTGGAAAATTCGCTAACGTCATACCGGTTCATAAAACAGGCGATCGCCAACTAATCAGCAACTATCGTTCCATCTCGCTCTTTAGCGTTTCATGTAAACACCTGGAGCATATTCTCTATTCAAGCATAATAAACTTTCTAGACTCTCATAACCTCCTTTTCAAGCACCAGCACGGATTTCGCAAGTCACACTCATGCGAAACTCAGCTAACAGCATTTCTAACTGACGTTTACTCAAATTTCGATTCCAATGTTCAAACTGACGCCATCTTCATTGACTTCTCCAAAGCATTTGACAAGGTCCCTCATCAACGTATTTTAATGAAACTAAGATATATTAACCTTCACCCCAGTGTTGTCAATCGGATTTCTGAATTTCTCAATAATCGTACTCAGTACACTTCTATTAACAATGTAAAATCTACCACAAGTACAGTAACGTCTGGCGTCCTTCAGGGAACTGTTCTTGACCCTCCCCTTTTTTAATCTACATTAATGATCTCCACCATGCCATCTCTTCAGCAGTACGTTTGTCCACCGATGACTGTCATCTATAGACCGATTCATTCACGCCACCACCAAATAGTCTTGCAGGACGATCTCCAACTTATAATTCAGTGGTGTCATAAATGGCAAATGGCTTTAAACTATAATAAAGGTAAATCGCTATCTTTTTTCCGCAGTTCACGTGTTCTATTTTCCTCTTACCACCTTTCTAGCATCCCAGTAACTTCTTGTTCATCGTATAAATATTCAAGAATCCATCTGACATCTGACCTGTCATGGACCACTCACATAGCATCTGCCATCGCCGATGCTAACCGCACTCTCGGATTTCTTCGCAGTAACCTCAGACACGCTACATCCCCAGTAAAACAACTAGCTTATGCTACCTTGGTCAGAACTAAACTAAAATTCGCTTCTTTCATATGGTCACCGTGGCAGGCATACGTAACTAACAACCTGGAATCCGTTCAGAAGCAGAGCCCTCCGTTTTATTTATTCCGACTATTCCCCTTATGCAAGCATATCAGGATTTCGCCAATCAGCGAACCTTGACACACTTCCTCACCGGCGCGGGGTGTCTCGTCTCTCTCTTCTTCATCGGATCTTTTATTACAACAATCATCTCAGACAAAGTTTGCTATCGACTCCTTACCGCATTTTCCCTCGTCTCGACCATTCTTGTAAACTACGTCCGATTTCATCGTCAACCGTAACTCACCAAATGTCTACTTTGCCATTGGCCATTGACGACTGGAACGGACTGCCTGACATAATTGTTTCCATATCTGACACTAAGAAAATTGCTGCAGCCATAACCTTATTTTTTTCTAACCTATAACTAGATTGCGGCGTGTTTTTGTTGTTAAATTTTTTGTAAGTATTCACTCCCTTGTATAATGCCCCCTGGACCTTCAAGGAAAAATAAATGATGATGATGATGATAATAACTGGGTACAACGCGTTATCTGGTAGCCAGTTACCTGAGAAATTATCTGAAATCGCAGGAAACTTTTTTTTCCGTCCTTCAGAAATTTTTATACAGTCCGCCACAGAGGAAATTGATATTATACCTGATCTTCCCGACCCAGTACTCAAAGCTGGGCATGTCGTATTTTTGAATTCGCAACTTTTAGTGATGGTGGTACCGCGGTGTGAAAATCGCGCTCCCTAACTCCTGGATGGTCGGCTTCACAATAGAGGTGCTTGCCTACACGTTCCTGATGTGAAAAAAAAAATACTGTATGGCTCTAATACTGCTCGTATAATAGCAAAACTAAAATTGCTTACGCGTCAAAGACCCAGCATCGTACTGCTGTTCCACGACCATAGCCATTTTGACATAAAGCCCCCATATCCAGGGAAACATGAAGGGGCTTTATTTTGACAGGCACCAGTGCGCCCCCTATAAATCGTCAACGTTGCGAATCGTAACAATCGCCCATTGCGCTCGCTCTCTGCTCGAAGCACCAAAACGGCATCGCCCAGAAGAAAATCGGGTAATGGCGTGTCGATACTCAAAATCTTATGTACAGGGTGTCACAAAAGAAACATTTACACGGTCTTTTTTACCGCAAAAATAAACTAGGCCTCGCCGAACGCTCATTCTCCGCCCAAAGGTAGAGCTAGAGGTCACAACTAGATGCCAAAGTTTCAGCCCGATCCGATAACTTAATCAAAAGTTATAAGTGATTTCCTGAAACTTTTAATGGGCAAATGGCGGCCGACGGTGTTTTCGAATACATAGGGCTCTATGGCACGAGAAACCGAAAACGGGCAAAAATGGGCTCCATTTTCCCATTGCAATTTTCAGAAAATCACTTATAACTTTTGAATAAGGTAGCGGATCGGGCTGAAACTTTGGCATCTGGTTGTGACCTCTAGCTCTACCTTTGGACGGAGAATGAGCGTTTGGCGATGCCTAGTTTATTTTTGCGGTAAAAAAGACCGTGTAAATTTTGTTTTGTGACACCCTGTATATATAGGTGGCCGCTATATTTGAGTGCGCTGATCACAGCGCATGCTCAGAACAAGCTCAGGTTTATAGGCTGCTAAGATCGGCAATATTGATAGCATGGAATGCACGTTGTAAGAGGACAGTGGTAGCTTGCCGTCAGCACGCGCTCGGCAGCCGCGCACTTGGCTATGCTCTACGTCGATCCTATGTTCATGAGCTCCTCTGAAGATTGTTGGGCCTCAGTGCATCGGTGTACGCGGGAATGTCAGCTTTACAAAAACAAATACAAAGGTTGGCACAAAAAAAAATCCTGAGAAATATCGCGATAAATACTTACTTTTAATACAGAAGAGAACGCCGAGGACAACCACAGTATTTTCAGAATAAACATTTCAAAAATAATATCAAAGTTTTTTTTTTTTCTGTGACGTAAGGTTTTTTTATGTCTAGATATAACTTTTTAGATTGTACTTGAACTCCAATTTAGGAGTACATAGTGTTTAAACACATGTCCTCATACCTTGATCAGAATAATTTTTGCTAATGTTCAACATCGTTTTCACCAAAAATGTTTCTACTGTCACTGAACTGACAGAAACGGTGCATGAAAATTAATCTCGTTTTCCGCTTTAAACATTGAATCAATCAATCAATCAATCAATCAATCAATCAATCAATCAATCATGAGAATTCGCGTCTATAAATAATGCAGGAGAGTAAGCAAACTGACGTGCTGCCCCTCTCAAAACGTTTGAGCGCGTTTCAGGAGAGAAGTGAGTTGGCACCATTTCAAAGTGATGCTACAATTGTAAATCAGTTTCAAAGTTATTTGACCATGAGAAAATATTTTGCACCACACACGCGATATCTGGAGTTCTACAGGCAACACTTAATTCTCGGGTGTTGTTCTGAATGCTTGTAAATGGTAACGTTTCTGGACATCCACTCAAGATATATGATAGTTTACCAATGAATATGTTAATTTTAGGGTAATAAAAAAAACTGCGGGCTGTGAGATGCTAAACTTAAGATTAGAAATGCTTTCTTAATGATGTGATAACTTGAAGATATAACTCGAATTCATTCATTCCTTTATTCATTAATTTGTTATGCTGATGAACAGCTTTCGCCTTTGTAATGATACACAACTTACATATAGCAAAAAGGAATACAATAAATTCTAGAGATTATTAGATAGAAACTTGAACGCAATAAAAGATAGGCTAAAAGCGTCAATACATGGAGCGTCGATGGTGTTATACAAGTTCTGAATGCGTCTCATGGGGCAGGTTTGGAAGATTTGATTAACATAAAATGCAAGGGAAATTCGCCAAACCCGTCACGGAACATGAATATTAATCGCTGTAGTTAGATCAGGGCAATCAATTACTCCGTGAAAGCTTAAAAAAAGAATAAAAAAAAGAACATCTCTGTCGCGTCGTCTAGCACTCAAGGTAGAACAACTTCATCATTCCAAGAGTTTTTTTATCTTCAAAGTAAGCTGTGAGACCGACATATTAATTATAAAAAACAAAAATCGAAAGAAACGCTTCTGGAGATTTTCAATCATCTCTTGTTGCCGTGCGCCCAATAGAATTTCCTACGACAGAGGAAAACTCCAGCTTCCAACTATTTAATCAAAAGTATAACCGCATTAAGCAGGCTGACAAACTCACGTGTAATTCTGGAAATTATGTAATGTTTTGAAAAAGGGCCGTTGTATTTCAATAACTCAAAACACTCATTTTTAGTTATGTAAGTTCGAATTATAGCCTGGTAAGACTATGCTTGTATGGATAGCTGAATGTTACAATCGCATCTAAACTAGAGTAAATGCCATTATTGTAAAATACTTATCAAAGTGAAGAACTATACTCGTTTTTACCTCAAAAGCCGTAGTAAAAACAAACGAAAAAATCCTACTTCTCGCTAAACGTTAATAACTTTCACGTCCTGTGTTGAATTAATATATATGTGGGTGCGTCTTAAATTAGTTTTATGTTATTTTATCACGACGTACACGTTTTAAACGACAAAATCCCCGTTTCTTCCTTTGACAACAAAATGACATAAGAACTACTTCGCGCAACGCAATGCGCAAATCTTCCTTTCTTTTTTCTTGCTGCGACAACGAGAATATAGTTGGGATTTTGTTACTAGGTATTTGAGAGGGCAACTGTGATATGAAATGGCTACTGTATCAAAATTAAGTTCCGCCAATGTTAGAACATGGAAACATCATTTGGGGTCGTCGACACATCATGATGTATTTCAGAACCTGAACTTGAAAACTGCTAGATTAACAGCACCTGGCGCTTCCTGTACAATACGTACGATCTTCGTATGCGTCCCCTACCCCCCCCCCCCAAAAAAAAAGAAAAAAAGAATAACGCAAAAAAACGTATATGTTTACAACAAGATATTATTAATTACATTACGTTTTTTTTCTTTATGGCAATCAAATAGAACCATATAATAGACTCTCCTGAAGCGTGCGCGCCGGTTTTCAAAATTTCGAAATGATGCATAGATTATGTGTGGCCGGATCGAAGCGCGTCCCACACGAATGCTGCGTCAGCAGTGCTCGCCTCAAACTCGGAACCAATCACGGGCTTCACACCGGAAGCGATATGAGACCAACTAATGGCGGCGGGGCATAATCTATGCTTCATTTCACAATTTCGGAAAGGGTCTATTTTCCGTGCCTACCATTATTTCAGGAACGTACGCTGAGCATGTATTGGACACGAGTGCTGCGTCAGCGTTCGGCGAGGAATCGGGTCCAATCACAAGCTGGATGGATGGATGGATGGATGTTAGCGGCTGTGCCCTTTGTATCGGGTGGTAACTTGCGCCACCTAGCCATGGCGGCCAATGTTGCTTTACTGGGTTTTGAAAGGTATCTATTACGTAATAAGCATTCAAACTCTACTTTTTTTTCAAGCCCCAATCGAAATCAATAGCTGAACAGATTGTAAATGCCCCTGCTTCTTCAGATTTTTCTTGCAAGCTATCATGACAAGTAAAACTCGCGTGATATTGTTTTGTGCGAGCCAGTCCTGTTACGAGTTTGAACGAGGCTATTAGTATCAATATAGATGAAGAAGAAACTATACCTCGGCGCTAGGCTGCAATACGCGTAAACAGGTCAACGACGAACACTTCATTTGTTCGCTTCGCTCTCTTACCTTAAACCCCACCTCTTATGTAACACCTCCTCAGGAGGTATTATATAAAGGTGGGGTTCTGTAATATCCCCTCAAGGGGTATTACATAAGAGGTGGGGTTACAGGACAATTCAGCATGGGTGTTACGAGTCTTCAGCGTAAAAGGTGAGTGGTTATATTGTTCCTAAAGGTGTACGTGGGCAGGTAATGGCAGTGATGTAAGGCATTTCCAACCTGGAGCTCCAACGTCTCCTGCTCGAGTTGGGCCAAGCATGAGCACATTTCACCACGCTTGTATACTTCCAAAGCGGCCTTTCATTCGGAAGAGAAAACATAACGGAAATGCCAATCACTTGCTCATGCTGTGGTCATTAGAGTGTCATTATATCGTTTCAATGACTCCGATAAAGATACCCGACGCTCCGCCGCCACCTTTGCGCATGCGCATCGTATCTTTATCGGGGAATCGGAACGATCTACTAAAACTCTCTACCTGCAGGTGTAAGATAGGCTGGTGGGGAAACGACAGCCGGTCGGACGACCTGATTGTGTCCCCGCTTCAGGAAGGTTCGTGGCACTCCCCATAGATGGCGCCACGCAAAGATGAAACGAATACCTAAATATCCTCATTAATCTCGCAGGCAACGCGAACCACTGGCAATTTATTTTGTCAACTGGGCATGAACCACGCAAGTTTAATCAAGCAAACTAATAATATATATAACATATATGTTCTGTTTTGTTCGTAGTTTTATATTACAAGTTAAAATAACCAAGGGAGCGTGCAACGTGATAAAATGAAGGCGAGCTGAGAAGTCGCTAAGGCGCGTTGTGAATGAGTCGACGGCGTCGATTCCACTCCGCCTGCAGATAGTGTTCGCCGGTCTAGCTTATAAGTTTCCGCTGTTTTACGCTCAAGCAAGGTAAGTTTTAGTTCCACGCGATTTGAAGCCACCTGTACGCCGTCGCACTACAATGCGGTTACACGGTGCCCAACATGACAAAGTCACCCGAACTCTACATTGTCCCCGTTAAACATCGTCGCTTCAAGAATCTTGGCCGTTCCCAGGCGCCAAAACACGGCGAGAAATGCCGATTTCGTCTGCTACCGCAAAATTCGTCTGCTCCAAGCCCGTTCAGGACAGGAACAAAACAAACAAAACGCAGACTTGTACGTAATCCGTTACAAGTAACGGAATTACTTGTAATCCCTTACATTTATCGGTAATTTAGTAACGGAATAATTACATATTTTCTAGAGTAATTTTAAAGTAATTCCCTTACATTTTTTACGTAACGGATTCCTTGTAATCCGTTACATTTTTTTCCGAACCAGCCCCCCCCCCCCCCTTTCTAAAGAGAAGGTCGTTTTCATTTTGGTAAAGTTGAGCGCAGTGACACTCCAAAGGGAGGCTTGGCACTTTTCAGTTCCGCAAAGCCTTTTTTTGCAACACCAAGCCCCTGAATCTTTTTTTTTTTTTTTTAGATTTTAGAAACCAATGTCAAAAGATCCGAGTAAACATTTCTACAAAAAAAGAAGAAAAAGAAAAGGGGGTGGGGGAAGTTATATCCGCTTTTTTTAGTGTCTGTTTTTTCTTTGCGATCGAAGGCGGGGAGAGGAAGACACCAAGTGATTGTATGCCTTTTTGAGAAGCTCAAGGCGGTAAGTGCACAGACAAGAATTAACAATGTCCTTCTCGGTTATAGTAACTATGACCATTTTCATAATGTCACAACACGAGACAACGCTCCGTCTACCCTAAAATCCGCTAAAAGAGATGTTATAATATGTGAAGGTGTTATTGCCACAAGCATCCTCGTTGGTCGATGCACACTTATCATCTTCTCTTAGAAAACAGGATGTATTTTTTTCTGTTTCTTTCACCTTATTTGACCCTGTTTTAAAAGCTACTTACTTTTTTTGTAGTCCAACTTCTAGGGTTGGCCCACTTTATTTGTGAATTTCAGCCAGGTTATCTGGATCTCAGTTACCCTTTTTGTGAGTCAGCTTTTTGCGAGCACTTCGAAAATGGTAATAGTCTTCTTTTTCTTCCTGTTTTTACCCTAGCAGGACGCATCTTATCTCAAGCAGATATTTTTACAAATAAAACATAATGGTGGCTGACTTAGACCGGGGCCATAGCGTCGCTTAGTTCTCTGCCTTTCGCTGCCCGTAGCATCAGCGGACATCTATCTCTGGAGAATACCGGAGTAAACTGCAGTCGGTCCGTGGTCCGTGCGTTTTTGAACGGCACCAAGAAAGGTACACATGGAAAACGTGCGTTTACATTTCCTTGTTTTAACAAAAACGTTCCAATTAATTGTTGTTATGAGTGTCCTGTTTTTTTTTTTCTCGATTACTTATATTTAAATATTGGAAACTTTTTCTTATTCACCAACGTCTCAACCGAGGCTCGACCTGTTCAGAACCAAAGGAAGAAGAATATCGAGCCAAACCTTCTTTATTATTTAATTATCAGCTTCCTGTTACCAACTTTACTAAAACTCTCAAATAGCAGGCAACGGCTGCAACGACGAAGCTTTGCTCTATCTTCGAGCTAAATAGTACTTCCGTTGCTTCGCTGAAAAAGCTCAATGCAGAGCATGAAACATTCGTGAGGCACAATATGGCACTCCCATCCAGTGCCTCAGTTCAAAGGGTGTTCAGCGTAGCAGTGAACATATTGAGTAAGAAATAACGCAAAATGTCTGACGAGACTTTCGAGAGTCAGCTGTTGCTTAAAGTACTCAAGGTCAATAATTGGAACAGGTGGCAGCATTAAGAACTTGAATAACCTTCTTCACTTTGTTTCTTAATTGAGGAAAATATTGTTGAAAGTAACGCCACGAAAGTAACGGATTACTTTTGGGGGTAACGGTCGCTTACTTTCATGGGAGAGTAATTGTAATTGTAATAAATTACAATTTAGCCTCGAGTAATTGTAATTGTAATTCCTTACTATTTTTCAGTAACGTGTAGAAGTCTGCATATATGATTCTGTTTTGTTCGTAGTTTTATATTACAAGTTAAAATAACCAAGGGAGCGTGCAACGTGATAAAATGAAGGCAGGAGCTGAGAAGTACGCTAAGGCGCGTTGTGAATGAGTCGACGGCGTCGATTCCACTCCGCCTGCAGATAGGTTCGCCGGTCTAGCTTATAAGTTTCCGCTGTTTTACGCTCAAGCAAGGTAAGTTTTAGTTCCACGCGATTTGAAGCCACCTGTACGCCGTCGCACTACAATGCGGTTACACGGTGCCCAACACGACAAAGTCACCCGAACTCAACATTGTCCACGTTAAACATCGTCGCTTCAAGAATCTTGGCCGTTCCCAGGCGCCAAAACACGGCGAGAAATGCCGATTTCGTCTGCTACCGCAAAATTCGTCTGCTCCAAGCCCGTTCAGGAACAAAACAAACAAAACGAAGTTCAAAGATCACGCCAGATGTTTTGCAGACGACTTTAGATTTCCAGCCGCTCACGCGGTGTGGAAAATGCATTAAAGTTAAGAAAAATGCGGATAAATATTCGTGTGATAATTTTATTTAGCGAGGAAGTAGTAAATTCTACTTTAAATTAAAGGGACCATGAAGTTAATTTTCGGCTGGTATAAATGATTCTATATCCTTACAAAAATGATCAATGAGTTTCGATTGAGCTTCCAGTGTATTCCTATAGAGTCAATTGGAACTCAGTATAAACTCAACGTTTAATGAGTTTGAAATAAGAAACTCAATATCGATTCTGTTGAACTTACTCATAGGAATGCAATTGAGTTTGGTCATAAGAAACTCCATATCGATTTTACTGAATTTACTCATTAGGATTGCGATTGAGTATGGTCATTAAGAACTCAATATATATTTTGATTATAATGCAATTAAATGCAAAGGTGCAAGCCAGCTGGACAAGAATGATGAAAATAATCCCTGGAGAGGGGAACAGAGGGACAAAGGACAAACACAAATCTCCAAACACTGCTAGGTGACTGGTGCGCGACCGAAAAATCCGTCTGGTCCGGGTATCGAACCCAAAACCGCTCCATTACAGGTGGGCGCTCTACCAACTGAGCTAAGGGGTTAGACGTAAGTAGAGCAAACGCTTCACCCTTGTTGGTGTTAGGCTGGTGACAACTGATAAAACCCGTTTGCTCTACTTAGACGTCCTGAACCTCCTGGTTAGCATCAGCTTGGTAGAGCGCTCCACCTGTAATGGAGAGATCCCGGGCTTCATCCTTGTTGTGTGGTCTGACAACTAAGCCGTTGCTCTACTGACTCTAACCCTGGTTAGCTCAGGGATTACTTTGATCACGGGTTCGCACGGAGCAGGCATTTTCGTGACCAGTCACCTAGCTGTGTTTGGAGATTTGTGTTTCGTCCTCTGTCCCTCTAATTGTTCCCCTTCTCCATATATTATTTTTCATCATATATTTTGAATTTACTCCTTAGGAATTCGAGTGGGTTTGGTCATAAGAAACTCAATGATCGATTTTATAAAGTGTACTCATTAGGAATGCAATTGAGTTTGGTCATAACAATGCAATATATATTCTTTTGAATTTACTCATCAAGAATGCGATTGAGTTTGCTCATTATGAACTCAATATATATTCCTTAGAATTTACTCATTAGGAATGCAATTGAGTTTGCTCATTTAGAACTCAGTATCCATTCATTTGAATTTACTCATTAGATACGCAAACAAGTGTGGATTTAGCGACTGCACAATCATTCCTTGTACCAATGTGTTTTTTTCTACTAAGGGATAGGGTTTGATGACGTCGAAACACTGCGTATCATTTATCAGACTTTGGAAGAGAGGATAGCATACTGGGAACCTTAATAAATGCTGAGGTGGTCACCGGCCAAATGAATTACCTTTCATATGTAGGGTATGTAGGCGGTGGAGAAGTCAAGAGGAGTGTGATTAGTGTGTTGTGAGTGCTTTATGATATTTGTGTTCGTTTCCCTAATGTGCTTCGTTTCCTCCATGTTAAATGCTTTAAGGAAATATAAGATAAAAAATTCTCCACGCTGGAGGTTTTTAAACGCAGTTGCAAAAATTCAATTAAAACGCAGTTGCAAAATATTTTATTGAAACTCAATTTCAAAAATTTAATTAAACACTATTGCCAAACATATAATTAAAATGGAATTGCTAAAAATTCAATTAAACGCAGTGGCCAATACCTTGTGAAAGTTCAATAGGACTAAAAAAACCTATTGAGTTTTAATTGAGACTCAACGCGGTGTATTGAGTGAATCCTTTACACTTTCACTTGAAACTCCTTTCATTCTTTTAAGGGTAGTAGGCTTTTACTAATGGCATATCGTTTAATGGGCCACAAGAAAGAGGTTAGAAAGTCAAAAGCGTGATTTTCGGCACGAAAATGTGAAAATATAGCGAACTATTTCGTACCTCGTTTCCTTCAGCTCTCCGCATTTTCACTGTGATGCATCCGCAATGCTCGAGATATCAGCCGAACCCAGCTCACGCATTGGACACGACCACTGCGTCGCTCGGACGTATGCGCTCGTCAACAATCAATCCACTGACGAGATCGCGTTTCTTGGCCAATGAGCGCAGTGGATGCACTTAGCATCGCCTGCGAATGACAAGTTCCACGGTGCGCTTAGAAGCGCACGCGGGAAGCTTGGAGTCGTCGCACCCTTTAGTTGCACCCGGTGCCCAAGCACGTCACGACCACGTGATGTATCATTTCGCTTTTGAGGCGAGGATTAAAACTAAGAAGGAAGAAGTTTCAAATTCATCTCATGGTCCCTTTAAGGAATATCGTTGACTCGGTGCGTTCTCTCGCAGAGTTCCATACAAACCCGAGTCCATCGCCTTCCGCAGAGCCGTTTATACTGAGAGAGCTTGGCCTCCTTAAAATTAAGGAGAGTTTTGACAGCCTGGCAACCACAGCAGCGTAGTCTGACAACCGGAGGAGGACTACTTCCGTCCGCCATTTTGTGGCTCTGACTCATAGGAACTCTATGCGATTTCTCAGGAATAAACGAGACAAAGATGTAACGCCATTTTGTGTTATCGCGAAATCCGCTAGTTCTAGCGGGCAACAAGAGAGTTTGGGCCATTGGCCAAACTCTCTCAGTATAAACGGCTCTGGCCTTCCCTATGCCGCCGCGCCATCTATCGTAAGGCCGATGTAGCGGCCGAGCGGAAGCCGCCAGAAGGACACAATCCGGTCGCACCGCTGCTGCAGGTTTCAGTGGTCGTTTCCCCACCTGCCTACCTTACACCCTGCCCTCTATACTGACAGGTTCAGAAGCGCGGCGCGTGGCGAGTCCCGATAGTCCATTATTATCGCTCTTCAGCCAATGAGATCGTGGCATTAGCCGGTAATATCTCCGAAGGGCCAATCCCGACGCAAGAAGCGTGAACATTATAGCCCACAAACCTGCCTTTCTCAAGCTGGCAGCGTCTCAAACCGCGTTTCACTGTAGCCACTGACACCTAAAGCCGCCCCGGTGGCTTCGAGGCAAAGTGCCGGCGTACAGATCTCCACTTGGCGGTTTCGAATCCCGGCCAAGGTGCCCGCGATCTGACAGAGGCTCAATGCGGAGAAGGCCCCGGGTAACCTAGATTTAGGCTCCACGTGTAGAGGAAAATCCCACAGTGGTCGAAATTCCTCCTCCCTCCTCCAGTGGGGCGTGCAAAATGCCGTGCGTTAATTTGGCACATTAAAAAAAATGTGACTTTGACTGACAATTTAAAAAAACGTAGGGCGTGGCGACGTCCCGTGATCATATCATCGCTCAGCTACTAATGATACGGTGACATTACTAGATACATGGTCAACTTTCTGGGACATTCCGTGGAATAAAAATGCTTTTAAGGAAATATCAATATTCAAATTGATTTGCGTTCTATATGATACTCGTGCAATTAGAGTCCTCGGGAACATTACGATCTTTTGTCTAGAAAAGCAAAAATTAATAATCTTGTAAATAAACCCATAAAATTCAACGCAAAAAAAATGCTTAGAGCCTTAGAATAAACATTTAACACGCCCAAAAGTTTAATCAGTGCTTATTGATATTTTATGACTCATCTCAAATATTCCCGGAGAACATTACGATGTTTTGTTGTTGTTCCGTAAAAATTCCAATTTTAGTGGTGAATGCACCCAGAGGCGTTGATGTCCAAGAAAGTTGGATACACTAGCAAAACGCGTTAACACTCTCAGTTTCTTAACGGAACCCTTTTGCAGTCATAACTCAAAATACGGCTTCTCTAGTCGTTCAAGCACGAAAATATTCGATTGAAGCGCGTCTACTTTTCCTGTTAAAAACGGGATCGAAGATAACGCGACACGCCCGTTTATCTGCGATTCGATTCAGAAACCAGAGGGCGCTGTCGCAAGAGGGCCGATTGACGGCGTCCTCATTTTAGAAAGTGTGCGATTCGCGCCGCGCGTGAAGGGATCACTCCCGAATAAATGTCGCGAGTGATCGCCTCTAATTTCCGCGCCGAATAGCAGAAGAAAAAAGAAAGACGGGCGAGTTGTTATCTTCGATTTTGTCGATAGTAGGGCAATCGAACGCGTGTCAGTCTAATCTAGCGTTCGTAAGAATGCTCATAGCCTGTAGACTGAGTTACCACCATAAACGGAGGATCTCAGAAACCTGCCCCATTGTGCCGTCATCAACTAGAATTGCAAACTGCCTTCCATATAAGCGCAAGCTGGTTGCGCAATGTGTTCATTCAGTCATCAAATTCAACAAATGGTAGTTAAACATATTACCAAATCAACGCGGTACTTTTTGATTCCTTTGAA
This sequence comes from Ixodes ricinus, assembly GCA_037355805.1. NCBI lineage: Eukaryota > Metazoa > Arthropoda > Arachnida > Ixodida > Ixodidae > Ixodes > Ixodes ricinus. The sequence goes on from JAZHYW010039907.1 coordinate 53,983, forward strand.
ATCAAAGCAACTGCGTAGTGTTCGTTCCGAAATGCCACGACGGTATCGCCGAGAGCGGATTTCCCATCAGTGCGCAGCCATTCTTAATCAAATTCTAAAGAGAAGAAGAGCTTTTTTTTACTATATAATATTTGTTTTTAGAAATATCAAATACGAGTGAGTGGGAATATATATTTCTATCTTTGTCAATCACGCGTCAAAGCTGAGACACGCGCTGACGTTACAATTTCGCCGTGCTTTCGCTTGGGGCGGCCTGCCTACAACAGCTGCGTATTTTGCGACCGCAAAAGCCTTTCGAAAATCCGAAACAAAACATACGACACCGCTATTCGACACGCGGAGAACCGATATCACGACCTGTCGTCGTCTGCGGAGAAGCATACAAAACGACGAAACACCATTTAATTTAAATTCTACAAAATTTAGACCTTTTTTTTTTGTTTCTTGTTCGATTATTGGAAAGAAAAATCGTTTTGTGGACGTCTCGCCCGTTTTTGTCACAAATCCCGAATAAGCGAGGATACTCAGAGCTTGAAAAGTAAGACACGCATAAAAGAATCTTTGAGAATGTTATTTTATAAGATGTTGACCCGAGCTTATGCCGTTGAAAGGTTTTCACACTGCAAACATTTACTAAAAAGGGTAAATGGACACAGCGACGCCGCGTAGGAACATACGAAAAGCGAAGCTATTGAAATACATTTTTTTCTTGACTTTACAAAAGATTTTTTAAAAAATATGGTATTAAAAAGAAGCCCTATAATAAATACGGAACGTGTATACTTTCCTGCAAGTAACTTGGAAAAATCAATCGCTGCAATTTACAGGGTGAACTCGGCTTATGACGATGCCTCCCTACAGAGTTCTATGCCTGTCATTCCACTTGTCATGTAGATTGCTGGAAAAATTATAATTTAAAAATAACTGCGGATATCAAATGCTAAAGTTTACGCTTCCTATCCTTTCAAATTGTCTGCATGAAAAAATAATAATATAGAAACAATTTAGTTTCCTGAACTTCGCCACGTGTTTATAGAAATATAGAGTGTGTATATGCTGTTTTTGTTTTCTTGGCTGAATGTTTATAATATGACGATAGAATGTGTTTACGTTGTTTGCAGTATATGCCTTTTTATAATTTTTTCGAGGCTTATATTTTCCTGCGTCTTTGATAAGGGAGTCGACGGCTCGTCAAGCTGTCTTGAAAAGCTTCTTTTCTCGGCCTCCTTCATCGATAATGTCCTGTATTGTTGATAGAAAAATAAACGATTATTATCATCATGATCATCATCATCATCATTCAACATGAAATGATTTTTAACGCTACCCCCAATCCCAAAATATTTTCCGTCCGTCCGTCAGTGCGTTCTCCGCTAAAATTAGAGGCAAAAGCGGCGTCACGTCATCTTTAACCCTTCAGGAATCTGACGGCACGTCTCAGTTTCCCCGCTAAATTTAGCGGGAAAATTGAGGTCTTTTGGCCAAATCGTCAATTCAGTTTCTACGCTAAATTTAGCGAGAAACTGACTTCGCGTGACCAGTACCCCAATCCAGTTACCTGCTAAATTTAGCGGGAAAATTGCCGTCTTGTGACCCAGACATAAATCCAGTTTCCCCGCTAAATTTAGCGGGGTAAGTCGACGCAACGTGACTCGACGTCACGCAATCTATTCAACCATTCAGTTTCCCCGCTAAATTTAGCTGGAAAATGTACGCCACGTGACACACCATGCAATTTCCTCACCGATTCCTTATAATGCATTTCATGCATTATGTGACTTTTAAGGTAAAGGTTGTTGCCCATTTCTACTGTTATTGTATATGTTTAGACTTAAAAAGAGTCGTCTGCGCGCCATGGAACTGGGCACGACGTTTAACGTGCATACGTACGTCATGCTTGGTCCATGGCAGCGTGGACTTTGTTTTTTAGGTCCAAACGTGTTTCCAGTCTCTTAGATTGCAGCGGTTCAAGAGGAAGCTTTTGTTTGTTTTTTCGTCGCCAATCAGGATGCAGCATTAGCATAGAAGAAAGCCGAAGAACCAATCGCGAAGCAAAAGCCGTGAATATATTAAGCGACGCTTCGCGTTTTCTACGCTGTCAGTAACTATATATAGGTTGTCTAAAATAACCAGGCTCGATCTAAAATGGGCCGTAAAACTCGACGCTTGCACGTAGCCAAATTGAACTTTTCCTCAACAGTATATTGCACAGGTCGGTTTTATCAAGTAAAATTACAAAGCGTACCTCCCTTTCTGTTGAAAAATAGGGCCAAAAAACTCGCCAGGGTCAACGGCGGATGGTGACGCATACGACCGAGTCGGTGTGGCGGGGCGCGTTTGGCGCCCGTATTGATAGATGGCGCTACATAAATGAACATAATCTTTTTTGTAATGTACCTTTGTTTTCAAAATACATGCGGACAATAAAAGCAAAACCTAAAGTAGAAAAAAATGCGGTTGCCTAACGGCGGCGCTCTTGCTGCAGTCTGCGTGTCATCTGCTTTCTTTTGCTGGTCGGCTATACACCTTTCCAAGAAACACTCGACCCCAGGGGCAACAAATTGTTTTCAAGCCCAGTCACTGTGTTTGAGGCTAGACTCTCACCGGCGTCCCTGCTAACCCTAACCGAGTGGCGCAGCCTCCGTAGGCGCAGTTTTAAACAGTGCTGACGGCTAAATATCGTCTTTTCCCGCTATATTTGTGTTTCATGGTGTATGTATTTTCCGAAAACATTGATAAAGCATTGCACCACATTAAAAAAAAGAAACAAAACCCTGTAAACTATTTTTGTTGGGTACGCGAGCGACAGAACGAATGCGACTAAAATGCTAGTTTGCCGGTTTTTTTTTCGTTTTTTCTTGACGATAAGTTTTGATGGCGCAGCCCGATTAACTGCGTGCCAAACGACAAAGCGCTTAGCTGCCGAAAATAATTTACAACAGAAGATAGCCGAAAGGCATGCATTTTTCACGCTCACAAATAACGTGTTTACCGATGGACAGGACACGGACGTACAATTTAGCAAGTGTTAACATTCGAACAATATATTGTACGTACCAAACGATGCAGCGTTATCTGAAAGGAATTTATTTGAGAAAGATCTCAAATAACAGTCACAGTCGACGAAAGTCACATCTTGACGATCGGACGGAATCCAAGATGACTTCGTTTTGGGGCACGTTTTCGGAAGAGCTTACTTTTTTCACACCAGCACCAAGGCAAAGGAACGGTCGCGACTGACTGCTACTTTTGGCTATGACTAAGAAGGACTCTACGCGGATTTTCTCTGGGAGGAGGGAGAACAGTTTTCATTGGTCCCAAAATCGCGTCGAGGGTCGTTCGACATACCTTTCCTTCTTTGTTTCCCGTGAATGTCGAGCAGAAACGCTTGAATGGCAGGCACTTACCAGCAGTATTTCTCACAGTGGAAGATAACACAGAAAGGGCACGCAGTATGCATCAGAAAAATTAAGTGGAAACTTTCAAGAGAGGCCAGAAAACCTCGAATGCAAAACCGCAAAACACAGGTAGAGAATCGCGCTGAGCGGGTTTCCACAGTCCAAGAAAGTGGCAGGAAATGTCTAGCTGATAGAGGGCGCGAGAGTCGCCCCAGCCGCATCAGCATCAGCAACATGGCGGCGGCCTAGGAGCGATTTTTGGAAAGGTGTAT
>JAZHYW010039911.1:0-28887 GCA_037355805.1 Ixodes ricinus
ATTTCACAGCGCCTGGTGGGTTAAAGACGAAGCCGTGAACGTAGATTCAAAAACACGCGACGAAAATCGCCACTGCATTCGACAAACAATAGCCGACTCGACCAATTTGTTTTTCAATGTGTAACACATATTAGTACGTTGGAGCTTTCAGACAAACAAAGCATACGTGCAAGCTTAAAGAAAACAACGCAGGAAGCGAAAACCTAATGCGATGGGAAAACCCGAAATTCACTCACGTGATCTAGATTCTAAAAACAATGATGATGGCAAAGGTCCCTTTTCTGTTACGCGAAATGTGGTGCACTGCACGATCGAAAGCAGAGCCTTGTGCATGCAACCAGCTCAGGGCATTTTATGCACCAACGCCGCCACTTTGGCATTTCACCAGTCCGAGGGGGGCAGGAGAGGCCCGGCCACTTCCTCACTCCTTTCCCACCTGGTGTGGAGGCACTGCTGCAAAACAAGTTCGTAAAAAGCCTTTTGAAGTCGCATGACTCGTCTTTGTTATAGCTTTTTTAATTGGTATTGTGTAATTTTGTTTATTTGGCTGACGGGAAACGTTTTAATATAAAACGTAGTTGCCAGAAGTATCATTTTATAGTAGGAAATGTTTTGTTCCTATTTTTGCACTGAAACGCCCTCTATCGTGTTTTTCATACATGCCCGCATCACGGGTGTAGGACAAAGTGGCTATGGACATAACAGTCCGCGCACAAAATGTCACTAGAAAAAATACTCCAAGTCAAAATGTCCTAAGAAAAAAATTGTTCAAATCAAAATGGCCCCGAACAAAATGGTTCCGAAAAAGAAGATCCAGGTAAAAACGGTTGCCGGAGAAAATAATTCCGCACAAAAGGGCCTTGAAAACATGGTTTTGGACAAACTGGCGCTGGAACTAGAAGCGTCCGGGCAAAGTTATCTCCGGTCAAAATGACCCCGGAGGAAATGGTCCGGAGATAAAATAGTTCCGGACAAAACGGGTTTCGGTCAAAATAATCCAACTCAAAGGACCCTGGACAAAATTGTTCAAGTCAAAATTGGTCCTGGACAAAAAGGTCCCGGAGAAATTATTCCGGTCAATCTTATACCTCTGAATAAAATAGTCTCCGGAAAAACTGGTCTCGCACAAAATAATCCCACACCAAACCGGCCCCGGAAAAATTGGTTTGCAACAAACCCTCCGGAGAAAAATGCCCCAAACAAATTTGTCCCATCAAATGCCCCAAAAGAAATGGATCCCGAAATAATTGTCCTGAACAAAGTAGTTCCGGACAAAATAATCCCGCGCACAGACTTACCCCAACGAAATGAAGTCCCTGGACAAAAAGGTCCCTGAACAAACATCTGTTCCGGTCCAGACGTTTGCGGTAAAAATGACACTGATCGAAAGGTTCCAAGACAAAACGGTCTCTGATAAAAAGAATTCCGCTCTAAATGGCCCCATGATAAAATGGTTCCAGACAAACTGACTCGGAAACAAGGTCCAGAACAAATGGTTCCTGTCAAAATGATACCGAAAAAAATGTTCATGGGAAAAAACAAAACAAAATAATTTTTTATCAAAAGGCCTTGAAAGACCGGGTCCGATCAAATCGGCCCTGAAAAAAAAGGGTCCCGGGACAAAATAGCTCTGGTCAAAATCCGACCCTCAATCCTAGAAATATATCACGGGAAGCAACCGATAGGGAATTTTGCTTGTCTGCGCAAGATGGCGACGTAGACCAGACTCGATAAGCGGAGCTAGGGAGTCGCATATCGCTCCAACAGCGGCGTCATAATGGCGTCACGCATACAAGTCAACGGATGACATCTGACGTCATGACCTTATGCTAAGATAACTAAGACGGCCGACCTCTTTTGAGCTCTAGCATCACCTATTACACAGGGGTCGGCTTCTGGGTTCTGAGCCGTTACCATATGTTTATGCTACACCGCACGCCGTGCTACATGAGGCGAGTTTGTGGAAGTTTTTTGCAACATCGATCGGTGTAGCAGCGTCCCGATACGTTCGTCTTCTGGCGAACCGCCAGTACGTTCTTGCTTCGACCAGAAAATGTCCGATCCGCTCGCTAAAGGACCAGAAGGCTGGAAATAGGAGCGAAATTAATCGCTTTTGCGGAACTGAAAAGCGGCATATCAAGATCGTGGTATGGGAAAATTATTAAAAAAACAACTCACGATCACAAAGCCGGGCGAGGGAAATTTACCAGCGTCATAAGACGGCACCGGCGAAAGTGGATAGCCTTAAAAATACGATTGTATGCACTTTTTACAATTTGGGATAGTTTTCAAAGAAGTGGTAAAAAAAAACAAAAAAAAAAAACATGGCGATTGATTCTCTTTTTGACAATGTCACTTATGAAAACAAAATGCAGGAACGTCGCCAACTTCTATAACACTGCTTTTGCTCTTCGATGAGTTGGAGCGCATCCATCATGGTATTCAACGACGACAGATATGCATGTTCCAAGAGCAACGCTAAAAAAAAAAAAAAATTAAACCAAAAGGTATCGCTGAGCTGTCCTTCGTTCCCGCACCAGAAAGTCTTTACTTGGTGAGCAACCAAATAATGAAAGTAATTAAACTGGTTGATGAAAGATGTTACGCACTGTCCAATGAAATGCTAAGAAATTGACCAAAATGGCGTGACCGTCAACACACTATTCTCGGTTGTTAAAGGTGCCATGCAACAATTGGAACTTCGAAAGATGCAGGTTTTAATTTTTACATTGTTTATCCTACCAAACTGGCTGGAGAAACCGCCTCATTCTTTTGAAATTACGCAATTCGTTGCGTAGTAGCATAAAAAAAAAAAAAAGAGATCGACAATTTTTTGCGATTTGCAGCCGCGGGGTGGCGGCCACGGGAACTAATGCGTGACGTATAATGCAATAAGTTGGTAAGATGTGCCAGTATGTGCTCAACCTAATGCTATAAATGATAAATATTGCCGTTTCAACACGGGTAAATGCGTCAGAAACAGACGATTATTGAAAAGCACTTGTGAAAAACAGAACTACCATTATCCTAACGGGCGATTTTCATCTGCGAGATGTTGATTGGCACGAATTAAGACCAGGCAGAGCGGATAGATCACAGGGAGAATAAGTTATTTGATATAATGCTTAAATATAGACTGGCTCAAGTAGTTAACGAACCAAACCAGAATTCAAGGATCGTGCTTATCTCTATTTTGTCTCTGCCTGGTATCAAATAACTTTTTGACTTGCAAAGTGTGTATAGAAAACTAAATTTCACATTATAAAATGGTCATCCTGACATTACAGCTGGGCACTCCACGCTTTCAGAAAACAGACCCCAAAATCCTTCAGGATTTCACACGAGCAGACAACACAGTAAAAATAAATTATTTTAAACTATATTTACACCGTATAGATCAGAAGAATGATGAAGATTATTTATGGCACTGTTCCTCAAAAGCAGTCGCCTACTGTCTTGCAGTATTTGTACCGAGAATAAGAAAAAAAAAAGCCTAACTTAGGGATAACACGGGACATAATTCGCATTAACCGCAAACTAAAACGAAAACTGAAGCAGAAAAATAAGAGCGCTCAAGAGATTGCTAACCTAAGCGGTGAAGTACGATCAAACGTGAAGGCCGCCAGGACCAAGTTCTTTTCGACTACCTTAAAAAATTACTTAAAGGGGTTATGACACGCCAAAAGTAAAATATGAGATAACAGTACTGCTAGGACCCATTGTATGTTCCTATAATTTTGCTAAATTTGTTTTAAAAATGGCGTGATAGTTTCGTGGATAAATCGATTTATATGCGGGTCCCTCGGAGGAACAGAGCTGGAGGCTGGCTACGTAGCCAGCCTCCAGCGCGGTGTCTCCTTGCACGCACTCACAGACTTGGCTCTCTTATTGTCTCGAGCTTCAGCTTCCTCGTTTACCTTCCAAGTTTCGAGCATGCGGTCCGTGACGATTACGTCTATAGCATCGCTCGCCTTGTCAAAGAGATCGACATTGATCGCAGCAGCAGTGAGTGTGATTGTTATCAAGAGATGTTAAAAGGAAGAAGAAGCCAGCTGGGCGTAAGACGTGTCTTTTCGATCTACAGAGAGCCAGCCGGACCAGTGGCATAGAACATGTCTTCAATCGATGGGGTGCTCATGCTGCTCAGTTACAAGCTGGACTGCAAGCTGGGAGACTCCAAGGCCCGCTTTCGTAAATACCGCCGCCCGGCCACACCGGCGCCAACCGCTGGAACCCCCCCCCTCCCCCCGCGGGGGTGGGTGCTGGACTCCCTGCGTCACCGGTAATTTGACCGGCTCGTATGCAAGTCCGACAAGCGAGGAGCCCTCTCCAGGCTCTCGAGTCCGGCCTGCCAGAAGTAAGCAGCCCATGGCAGCATCGCGAAGACCATCACCGCGAAGAATGCTGCTAGGCCTGACACACATATCATAATCACCATCACTTTCATCTTGTATATTACATCATCTCATAATCACCATCACTAGACGCGGCACCGCGGGCCTCCTTGGTACGGGCTGTTGCCTTTCTGCGGTGCCGCGGCTCTCCTGAGCAAATAAAGATGATTATGATTATGATTATGTTGGAAGCTGCTCACTTTGACTGCGACCCGCTGGCGACCAGCTCCAGCGACGGCGAGTTACGGACGAACTCGCCGTGGTCACCGTCGTCCGGGAATATCTCGCAGGCGCATGCAGGGTGGAAGGTCAACGGGCCGGGGGTCGAGAGCGAGAATAGCGTTCGGGTTGCCGAGTTGCGTGAGCGGTTTTGATCGTACCGCGGCGAGGAGAGCTCGGGGCGATCATGGGGGCGCCTAGAATGAGAGAGCGTTCATGGTCACGTGGTTTATGAACACCATGGTGTGACTAACTTGGGCAGTGTTGCCTGGTCGCCAGATGAAAATGATAAAAATTCGTAAATTGAATATTGCAATTACCAGAGCTCTAAAAATCGCGTAACTTGGTGTATATACTAAGTAGCATATGAGCATTCCATTTCAAGAATAATCTATCCGTTTAATTTTCGTGTCATAACCCCTTTAAGAGATTTACCACGCTAATTTTGGCAGTATCCTTCATGTAGGGAACCTAGAGTTAACGAAATCATAAAGAATGGAAGAGTATACAGCAATCCAACAATTGTGGCGACTGAATTTATTAAGAATGCTCCTTCTATTTTTACTGAAGATAATGATCGTGAAAGTGTCATAACTAATGTCGCTTGTCTGCCCGAAACAAAGATTGTAGTTTCGTACGAGGGTGTTTTTCGCATGCTACTGGATATCGCTGTAAAAAAGTATGGGGTCCAGATAACATTCCAGATGAATTTTTGGGGCGTTACTGTCTAAAAGTTAGTGAGTTTTTAATACTTATTTTTAGGGCATCATTGGAGCCAGAGGAAGTTACCTTAGGACTGGTTACTTGTGCGAGTGGCCCCAACACATAAGTCCGGAAGTCGACTTGATGTCGTACGGCTTGCAAGCTCCTCGTCTTCTGCAGCTTGCAAACTCCTCGACTTCTACTGCTTGCGAACTCCTGGCACATATTATTTGTAAACAGCTTACAAGGTTCATTAAACAAAATGGCCTGTTCTATGAAAGGCAACATGAATTTCGAAGGAGGTTATCAACTGTCACCCAGTTATTTGAGGCAACTCATTATTTCGAATCTGTTTTCAATAAACGTGGGCAGGTAGATGTGATGTCAATTGATCTGTCAAAAGCATTTGACCAAGTCACGCACTCGAAGCTGCTAAAAAGTTGAATCTAGGGATAAGTACGCCCATTGTTTCTTGTGCGAACTCTTACTTATCAAACAAATTTCAATGGGGGAAACTTCCACGTTACTGCCAGTCACTACCATGTGTGCTTCGGGGCTCTGTTTGGAGCCGATTTGGTTTATTGCCTGTTTAGATGACATTGCAAATGAAATTATTCTATCCGTTGAAGTTTGCATCTTCGTAGACGATTGTCTAATGTACATAAAAGTAAACTGGTAAGGCAACCAAATGTTACCAAACGAATTGTTAATGGCTATGCACGAGGGGTGTGAGAAATGGGATATGAAGATATATCTTGAAGATACATTTGTCACAACTACAAAGAAGAGGTCGCCTAACAATTTTTTATGTTCTCTTAATGGTGCACTTTTGCAACGATCGAAAACGTTTAAATACTTAAGGGTCACAATTTCTAACGATCTAAATCAGAAAGTAATCGACAATGTCTGTAGTGCGACTTCGCGAAAACTTAAAGTTTTAAGACGGGCACTCAAAAATACAACGCCTGCAGTTAGATCATGTGCGTATGAGACTCTGGTTCGATCGTCTCTTGAATATGCATACGTCATCTGGGATCATGTGTTAAGTACCAGATAGATCAAGTTGAATGCATCCAGCGGCGTGCAGTAAGATTCGCTTATTCAGAGTATCGTTGGAGGGAATCGGTAACAGAAGTATTAAAACGCAGGGCTGCCAACGTTGGGTCAGCGGAGAAAACTTGGAAAGTTAAAGTTTCTCTATCAACTTTACAATGAGTATAACATCATCAGTCTCGAGTAGCTATATAAAGCTTCCTGGAAGGTCATTTAGAGTTAGTAACCAGTTCGGAGTCAAGCCGTATTTTCCAAATCTCGATGTTTTAGGTGCTCTTTTCTTGTAAAAACCATTGAAAAAGGAATTAGTTTGGATGGCTGACCTCTTCGTCGGGATTGACAATGCCGAGCAGTTTGAGAGTGTATTATTTGATTTGTATGCGGAAACTTGCTAGTACTCTTTGGTAGTGATGACTTTAAGTGTTCTTGTTTTACCAAAAATTGTAAAATCGTTTTAGGGTGTATATATACAAAAACGTACGTCTAGAATAATCTGATGTTTTGTTATATAACTTTCATGTAAAAATATTTTAAAAAATGTACTGATCATTGAGAGACTACAGAACGCGCCCCTTCCTACTATGGACTTCGCGAAGTTCTTGGCTCAAATCATTTTGAGATTACCATCATTTATTGCTAAACTTTTATGTTTTTATTCTAATTCTAATCCAGAATGAGGTTCCACAGCCGCATTCCTGAACGAATGCTAGCCGCGGCCGGATGTGCAGCATAGTTACTATGATTACCAAACGATTGTTGCCAATAGAAACCGATGGTTACCAAACAATGGTTACCATTGAAAACCGAAACTTTATCGCAATCACGTGATGTATTGGAGTCCAGCTGATACAGGAATACCAATCAATAACTCCTTGTTTTATTACTCCCAATTTATTATATGAAGGATAAATGACGTTGAATATATATATTGAAACTTCTTATATAGCAACCGTTACGTTTTGTGGCTCATGTTGCCATAGGGTGTAGCAGGGTCGTTTCATATAGTCTAAAAAGATTTTAGAGCGCAGCTCTTAGGCGCCCGTTTCCGGCTTGCGCGGCGCCGCCGTCACCGTTGGCGCAACCGCGCGTTGCGCCAACGCATTATAGGAAACGTCCCATAATGCTACGCGCGGGTCTCACTCGTAACCCGCGCGTTGCAGTATGGGACGTCTTTCATAATGACATAACACGCGACGTCACGAGTGAGGTCACGAGGGTGACTAGTGTTGTCACGAGGGTCCCGCGCATATACATTATGGCAAACGTTCTATGATGCAACGCGCGGGTCTCACGAGTGAGACCCGCGCGTTCCATCATGGGACGTTTCCCATGGCGAGGAGGAGGGAGGAGGAGGAGGAGGAGGGCGGAGGGGTAGGAGGAAGGAATAGGAGGAGGAGCAGGAGGGAGGAGAAGGAAGAGGGATGAGGAACAAGGAGGAGCGAGGAGGAGGGAGGATGAAGAGGAAATGGAGAGGGAGGAGAGAGGAGGAGGGAGATGCCAGCTACCCGTTTTGCAGGCAAGTAATATCACCAATTATAAATCATAGAGGGGCACGGATGAAAACGTGGTGTACACGTTATCCAAGTGGCCATCTATACGGGTACTGGTCTTTGCTGTAACCGTCGATCTCTGTGGCATGTCAGGCGAAGTTGGTAAATTGTGTGCCGCCAAAGTCGACAACGGCTTGCTCGTGGTAGCTCCGGTATTTTCTCGCCTAAGGCACTCACCGAATATTTCGCGCGACAAAGACTTCATACCAGTCATGCAGGAAAACATCCCATTGGCCCCGAGGGACGTGAACTCGCTGTTCTGCTGTGCCATCTCGGGGAGCACGCTCAAGACTAATGCTGAGGAAATAACAAACGCCGAGCAGTGTTCGAAAGAGCCGACAGCAAGTAGGATGACATCGAGAGTATGACGTGCATCGTCAAAGGGTCGACTCTAACGCTAAATCGTTTTTCCACCATGCTCCTGCTGTCCTGTTTCCTGGCACCAGCAGAACTTAGACAGAGTGGAGCTTCCAGATGTGAGAACTATATTTTCTTTCTCCGGACAAGCGGTGAGCGAGAATTCCACAATATATATATACATATATCTCAGATTGTTTAGCACGGTATGTCGCAAAATCGTAATACCTCAAGAAAGAAGGAGGAGGAGGAGGAGGAGGATAGGGTACGAATGAGCAGAAAAGGCGTAACCTCCTCTCGGTACCCTCCCTTCCTCCTCCTCAAGAGCTATGCTCCAACTCGGCATTACAGGGAGTTGTAAGCGTCTTCCATTTTTAAACACGGTTTACCCAATATTTCGCCATAATACTTGGGGATCGGTGGCCGAGTGGGCTAAAGCGCACACCCAGCTCGACGCGCGTGGAGCGAAAGCTCGGACTGCAGAACCCAGGGATCCTGGGCTCAAGCCCCACCCCTGCCTGTTTCGATCTGGATGAGCATCGTACCGGCGTGCGGTCGTGTATCACTACTCCGCGGTGCACGTTAAAATCCCCAGGCTAGCGGTTGTACCGCACTGGCTAAATTGCTCATCTACAGCTGAGACACCAGACGCCCACTGAGGCAGACTAACTTCCGGCTGTATAAACATACACACAACAATTTGCTTTTCCATAATACTTAAAGAATCAACGTCTTTTGGGGTTTATTCAATATAATGAAATAAAATTATAATCCGCCAGATACATTTTCTTTCTATGACCGCTTGAAATTTCGAACACGATAAAGAAAAAGCGGGCCTTAACTCGCATAAAAATCGTGAACTTGTGATTACCGTTTCACATTAATTTTCAACGCAGAATCACACGGCAATCGCAACTATGCTTTTACGAAACCAAATGTGTGTTATTTTTTCTCTCACGTGTGCGAGTTTGAACTGTTGCGTTGAACTCAGCAGTTCAAAGTCCGGAGTGCAGGTCAATGATCCGTCCGGGTTTATTCGCATCAAACTGGATGCGCGCAGCTGCGGCGAGATCGCGGTCGCTCACGAAGCTGCCTGTACACTGCCAGTGTTCTATGCTTTACCGAAAGGAGTAACGAAATAGATTGCTCGTTCCTTGCAAATGAAAAGGAACGCGTTACCAACCTCCGTTACTTCGAAATAAAAATACCGCGTTACCGTTACCGATAACAAGTAACGTAGGTTACTTTTGCGACTCTCTATCATTTATTAATTGAAACCTGTACCTTTCTTGACGTTACAGGTATGCATACGCTGCAACATTTTAAGAAACACCATGTCCATACATAAACTTAGCAAAATTACCTTATATTTCCTTAAGGTTCCACCTGAATATTCACGAAGAAAAACACGGAACGTGTATATGTACTTGAATTACAACATGTTCGCTCGGAACTTGGAAGACGAACCAGCATCCCTGTTCTTCTTTCGTTCTTCGACACTTCCCAGTGTCAAAAAACTGCGTCGATGTTTTTATTTTATTTTTGTCTAAATATATATACCACATTAGATTGCAGGGACCGCGGGGAGGGGGGAGAGAAAAATAGTATAAATACTCCTTCCTGATAGGGATTTTGAATTTCTACGCGAGCAACCTGATAGGATCTATAAATAGTTTTTTTCTTTCTCGATTAAAAACATTCAGTTGAAAAGCAAGCTTCTGTGTTGCGCCTCTCTGCTTTTGCCCCTGTTTTACGGCGCATATATTGTTTAAAAATCAAGTACCACCTTGCCCATCTCTTCGTTTTATGGCCGATGGATGCGGGATTGTCTCCCGGTCGTTAAAATAGCCGCCAGCATTTTGACGTCGCGGTGACCGACCCTGACGGGAGGAAGTGCCTCACGTTCCAGCCGATTCCTGTGTAGCGGACGTAACCTTTGACCTGTCGTTTCCTTTTGAGCCGCCGCAACTGGCTTTCTGTTGTCTCACCGAAATGCCCAGCCACTAAAATTGGTAATAAAAATTTACCCAAACTGCTGCGTTTTCTGTAGACAGATCAGTAAACTGTTTTCCGACCGCAGGGATGAGGTGAAACGGTATCGAAATTAAAAGGAAACGAAAAAGTGAACGTGAACGACAGCTGCGCCCATGTTGAAAAGCGTCTATATGTCAACGACTGACTCGGCGCCACCGTAGGAATTTTCCTGAAGATTTCGTTCTTCAGTGTTTTTTTCAAAACTTAACAGGTGGCAGGAGGTGCCAGAGAACGCCTAAGCACCTGCTATTGTAATTGTCGCCGACTTTAAAAGTATTTTTTCCCTATTTTGGCCACTTTCGTTCATTTCCGGGCAGTCTTACAACAAACGTGGAGGCAGCGATCTTGATGAGTCAGCGCACATTTGTAAGTCATTCCTATCAATACCTGCTCAGACGTAAAAGTCGAGCAGTTTTCGAGGAAGTTGATAGCGCATTTCCTTTTATGATGTCTATTTTGCAAGAGGTAGAGCTCTCAAGATAAATTGAAAACGGAAGACATGGCGAGGAAAATGCAAAGCAAAGACTGCTTATCTACAAAGCTACAAAAATGCAAACAAATCGCTCCACGTGTAAACTCTGCCTACATGAGCATGTGCTCAACCACTACGGCCGTGGCTGTCTCAGAGGAGGTGGAGCACAACACTCGGGACGCCAACCGGGGACTGGGAGCCCTGTGCAGACAGTTCAACCATGGACTCAAGTTTCTCAACAGCTTTCATCGACTAAAGCAGGGAACATATGAGTGACAAAAACGGGCGCCGCGCGGCAGTTTCCATGGCACCTTGCGCGCACGCTGTGATGCGGCGGTTTGGCATAGGTCCATGTCACAGCGTCCTGGGCTGTTGCTATGGGAATCAGGCGCGTCGCCCGTTCTTGCCGCTCAAGTGTTCCCTGCTCAACGGAGTGCATGGGAGAATAAGGGGAATCCACCTAACTAACGGAGGAGATACGGTAGTGCAATGGCTATCAAGAAGGGTACACGTTTTCTTAGGAAGTTATCCACAGGAAGTGGTGTAAATAAGAACTACACAAGGAGCACTAGCCTGGGAGAGGCGCAACGTGCTTTGGGCTGTGCAACAATCTCTGCTGTGGTTGAGGATACACAGAAGGCGGACTTCACAGCGGATGGACGTAACGAGGAGGTGTTTAGAAAGAATCTGAGCTTCACTCAGGTTAGTGGAAACAAAAACCGAGTCAAGAAGAGAGCTGGTAGTTTCAATAACTCGTGAAGGACTCAACACCACCTGAAACAGTTATTTCACAAAAGCACGGCCTATCAAAATGTCAAAAAAAAAGTGGCACCCTGACAATGAGGTTATTCATCCCTAGTCAATATTTGGAAGATTTATATCCTCTCCCAACCTTATGCTGTAGCAATATTTGTCTGTTTATGCACAAAGTCCTACGATTTGATTTGATTTGATTTTGGGTTTTAGTGGCGCAGCGGCAGCTAAGGCCATAGTGCGCCGAAACAGTGGTTCCAGAAAAAAACTGTATGAGAGTTTCAAACGTTTCATGAAATGCAGACAATAAAACGAATATCAACTAACTTAAATGTGGTGTAATAGGCCAATGCTGTCTAGGAAGTTAAAAACTTGGGTGTGAGGAATAAGAGGCTCCTCTCCCAGCAAAAGGGCAGGGTGGAATGGGATCTGTTCCCTAAAAAACCGCGAGAAGTTGGTGCGATGCTGCTCATAATATTACGGACATTGAATGAGAATGTGCAAGACAGAGAGTGTTTCATCACATTCTTCGCACATTGGAGCATCCTCTGCTCGCAGAAGGAAGCCATGTGTGAGGTGAGTGTGACCAATTCTCAGGCGACAAAGAACAACTTTATAAAAACGCTCTTTATGTCGGCAGCTGGCCCATTCAGAAAGAACAGGTTTTACGCAATGGAGTTTATTATGGACTTCAGTATCCCATTCCTCTTGCCATTTCTTGTGAATCAACCGTTTTTAATAATGACCTGTAATCCAGGTATGGAATGCAGGTAACTTCTGTGTTCATGTCTTGACATGTCCTACACTCTAAGAAAAAGATGGAGGAAAAGGTAGCAACGGCGCATTTTCCTCCCTTCTACTGACGCGCCCCCAAGCGGACACAAGAAGAAGGGAGGAACGAGACGTTTTCCTCCTTCTCCAGGCAGACGGGAGAAAGCTTTCGCCCTCCCGACTCATCTTCTTTCGGTTTCGTTTTTCGAGCACGTCGCGCACGTTGTTAAATAAATGTTGTTGAGTTGATTGAGCTTCAGCGGCAGCGAAGGCCGCCTGTAATTCCGTCTTCTAGTCCAAACGTGCAGAACATTTCGGTTGCATTGACGTTTTTACCACTAATTTTATCAAACGAGCAAACGAAGCCGCTAGAAACAGCGAAGTTCCGGAGCAGTGCCAGCAGCGCTACGTACACTGGGTAAGATGGCCGTCTCTGGATTGCGGGACCCACGCGGAACTACAGTAGCGGAACCACGCGGAACTGTGTCGACGTTTTCGACGTTATGGAAATCGCAGGAACTGCGTCCAAGGCAGGCAGGTTTTCCTGCCGGCTGCCTGGGTGCCTTCCGTGCTGAGTTCGGTTCTGTTTTCCCGTGCCGAGTGCCAACCGGCGTTCAACGTGGTTCTGTATTTCTGCGTGTCAGCAACATAGCAGCAACATCGTGATGGCAGTGTTGTGCGTAGTGAACAGAAGACTGGAATTATCGCCGATGTGACCGTGTGTTCGCGTATCAGTGGTGTAACAACAAGATGAGATGACGTAAACTGTCGGGCATTGATGCCGCTGGTCGGGCCGTGATCGGAGGGGCGGGGTGTCGCAGGTTGACATTCCGCTTTACATTAAAGAGTTTAAGACCACTTGAGGAATTAGGTGCAGTCGATCGACGTGCGGATAGTCATGTTGGAACGCTGGTCTGAACGGTAAGCTCCTATCGTACAGTGGCCAATGTGACTGTCGGTCCCCGAGAGCGATTGCGCTCTGGGGAAAAGACTGAACAGTACGAAATTATGACGGAAAGTACGTATATTTACAGTGGAATTTTAGCATTAAAAAAAAAAGGTAAAATCAAAAGAAACAGGTAAAATCGAAAAAAAGCTATCCTTTATTTTGCTGTTTAAATATACTACGGTTCCTGGAGAAACTGCCCTCCAAGTGGCGCGCTGGGATGAGCGCAAGAAGTTTTCGAGCTCGCCACGGCGTAGCTCCGTACACTTAACACCTGCCGCAAGTCGCGGCTTTGACTGCATTCAAGTTGATCGAAAAGCGATTTCTCTGCCCGTGAAGCATCACTTCCAGCTGAGTGAATATCCGCTCTACAGAGATTAATTCAAGACGGCAATTGCAGCCGTGCGCGAACAGCACAAATAGAAAAACAAACACTACAATAGAAATACTGGCTACGAAGTGCCGTGCGGGGAAACAAACTCATGGCTTGGAACCGCATTGGAGCGGCTCGATTTATTGGCTTTCAAATAATTACGGCATGATCGAGCGTTTTCTTTTTAATAAGAGATTCATCCCCTGAGCCATTAAAAATACTCTCAGATGTATGACGTTGCTGGAAAAAAATCATCATGCTGGGAATATTTTTTATTGCTTAGGGAGTCACCGAGAAATTCCGTACGTTCAAAACGACCAGTATAAAAGACGGAAACGCAGAGCTCGGGAGTAGTGATCGGGTTAGTGTGCTGTTGATGTTTGTATGTGCGATGCATGTGTATGCGCTCAATGTATGTTCAGCTGATGCTTGTAGTATGCGTAATGTGTCTATATGTGTGTATAATAGAGGATCCCGAAGCGCAATGGTGGCGTGAGAAAATTAAAAATATTTTTTGTAAAACATGAATTGGGCGGTACCTAGCGCCACCTAGCCTAGCTACTTGCGATTACTCTGCTTGACCCTGCCATCTGGTGGCAAGCGATTTAACCTCCTTTTACGCTACGCGGCTACGCCATAATTTCGTGTTACCGTGCTGAAATGAGCCAAGAGGCTGCTTCGGATTTGCTTTTTTTGAGAGCGGCTTTTGGTTTTGCGGGCGAATGGTTTACCACTCCTCCGTGATGTGCGGTTGACGCAACGGTTGACGAAGGAATTGTGGCTCGAGGAATAGCAAAGGTAAGACAAAAAGTGCGCGAACTGGGTGCCGGTTGTCTCCGTTTAACATCGCAGTGCTGACGATGAGAAGACTGAGTGACTGCATGCTTTCGAAACGTAAGTTTCTTTACCTGCAGGGGGAAGCCGGCTTCGGAAATAAATACAGTTCGCGGAAAGCTCGTGTTACGTTTTTATTTGCTGCTCCTCTCGCTCCGTACAGTAGACTTAGTGTTCTCGTTAAGCCTTATTGAGCTCGATTTGCTCGATTCGTGGCCGCCATAATGAGATGCAGGCGACGGAGGAACTTTTGCTCCCCTGCTTTAGGGACGAAAGTTTCTCCCTTTCTGAAGGAACATATGTGTCAAGAGCGTTCCTCCCTTTAGGGAGGACTATACTGACCCTTTTTTCTAAGAGTGTAGCAGCTTTATCGGCCTCCTCATTTCCGGCTATACCGACATGGCTTGGCACCCAACAAAAATGTATGGTGATGTTCGAATTTGTGGCTGTTAAGATCTTGTTACGTATTTCCAGAATAAAGGCATTTTTTAATCTATCTAGGGATGCAAGAGCACGAAGTGCACTGAGAGAGTCTGAGAAAATTACGGCGGCCTTGATTTTCCCTTTGATAATAGTGTCCACAGCTACCAGTAGGGCATATGACTCTGCAGAAAAGACAGTGGCTTGAGCGTTGAGCCGCTTTACAATCCTGCATGACGGCCCGACTACAGCACACCCAACGCTACTGCTGCACTTCGTTCCGTCTGTGTGCAATTGTGCAAGGTTTCTGTAGTTTTCGGCGATTTGGAAAAACTCTTGCCTAAGATTTACCGCTAGTACATTCTTCTTGTCATACTTGCAGAGCGAAAAATTGATCGGAATTAATTTCATGCTCCAGGGTGCAACTGGGCTGGGCAGCGCTGCAACTGGACTCGATATATCTATTGCAAAAGCATTGGCATCAGATTTAAGTCGCAGAGGAAAAGGAGGTATAACAGAAGGCTTGTTCTGGTACGTCCTTTCATACCGCGTGTCCAGAAACACATCGAGTGCAGGATGTCGAGGCACGGAGCGAACTCTTAAGTGACATTGAAGGCCCAAGAACAGACGTCTTTTTCCAAGAGAAAATTCATTAGAATCAGCATAGAGACTAGGAACTGGAGAGGTCCGGAAAGCCCCCAATGAAGGTCGTAGTCCCAGGTGGTGGACAGAATCCAAGATCCGAAGAAGAGACGGCCGTGCTGAGCCGTACACCATGCAACCGTAATCTAATTTAGATCGAACAAGGCACTGATATAAACGCAGCAGGCACCTTCTGTAACTACCCCAGGACTTGTAAGAAAGAACTTTTAAATATTCAATGCTAGCAGGCATTTCTTTTGTTAGTTGCAAGATGGGACTACGGAAGCTGAGTTTCTTATAAAAAATAACCCCTAAAAATTTATGCTCAGGATGTACGTTAAGGGTCTGACCTCCCAAAATTAGAGAGGGTTCTATAATGATGCCCCTTCGAAGAGAAACCAGAACATTTCGGTTTTTGTTCACTCGACGCCCACTGATACAAGTGACTCACAAAAATACACTAACTCATAACGCCTCTCAAATTTTGAGTAACTACCTGTAAATTCCTTTAACAAAAGAAGATACAAACGGCGAGTTATGCTAATAAGGCGTCTAGGTCATAATATGTTGAATTTTGTTTTTTTATTGTGAAACCGTTTTTGCAACAGTATCTGACGAAGTTTAGCAAGCGGTACTGTGTGACTTAATCAACATATTTTTATCATCTTTACATCACCGTAAAGCTCCAATTAAGCTCTTTCTTTTGAGTATAGTTTGAATATTTTGCGCTTACATATAATGCGGAACATTTGCCTGAAAAACGAATATTTAAAAAAACTCGCAAGTTTGAAGTCGATTTTTTAAAAAATACAATCTTTCATTTCTTTCATTTTTTATTTACAGTTAGGTTATATAGTAGTCTGTAAAAAAACTACCAAAAGAAATTTTAATATATTGTTCGTATGGCCGCTACTAGGACTCGAATTTCGTGCTATGAGAGTTTTGAACGGGACTTCGCATAGACGCTCAGCTGAGCAGAATTTTGACCTATGTAAGGTTTTTTGTTTAATGTTAGTACTTACCTAAGTATCTGGGCGTAAAATCCAGTGGAGGAACAATATTTATCCTAACAAAATTTATTTACTTGGCACTGACGTGATTTGCAAGGTGTGTGAGCTTCGCCCTATGTATTGACGGAGAAGATACGTAACATATAGACTCCCGGACAAACTTAAATCAAGAGGAAAAAGTCTAAGTAAACCGGCATGAATCACTGAAAATATAAATGAAATCTAAACACATTACGAACACGTTTGAAGCCTTACACGCTACGAAATGCTCGCTATTTTACGAAAGAGTCCGTACGTGCACAAAATAAACCGTACTTCCTAATGCGTCAGATACTAAATCGTACATATGTATATGCACTGCATATATGTCTGACATAAGAAAATATGACAATTACATATCAAGTTCGGTATTTCAAACTCAAAGCCAAAAGCAAAAGGCCCCAGAGGAATTTTCTAACGATCTGCATTCCCCCGTATTGGGAGGAAGTGTAGCGCTTGTGCCCGCACTTGTGGATACGAACTTCTAAGTAACTTTTTTTAAGTACACTACTCCAAATTTTATTAATGTTTATTGTTGGATATTGAGGTAACTGCTCGATAAATAGAAAACCTTACATAGGCCAAAATTCTGCTCAGCAGAGCGCCTGTGCGAAGTCCCGCTCAAAACGCTCATAGCGCGGGATTCGAGTCTTAATAGCGGCCATACAAACAATATATTACAATTTATATTCATAGCTCCTGATAGACTACTATGTTACCTAACTATGATTAAAAATAAAATAAATAAAATATTTTTATATAAAATCGGCTCCAAACGTGCTAGTTTTTCGAAATATTTGTTTTCATGCACATGTAGCGCATTATATATTTATTGCAAAATATTCAAATAGTACACAAAAGAAAGAGCTTAATTGGAGCATTCCGGTGATGTAAAGATCATAAAAGTATGTTGATTAGGTCACACAGCACAGCTTGCTGAACTTCGTCAAATATCGTCGCAGAGAGGCGGTTTGACAAATAAAAAAACGCATTAGGAACGTTATGACCTAGACGCTTCATTAGCATAAGAAAGCATATCTCGAGAGTGTTCCCAAAAAGTTATATTGATGTAGCGTAAAAAGTAGGGAGAAGTGATGGAGCGAAATATGGCACACCCGATAATCTGGAAAAACGTCAGTTTCCACCTTGGCCGCTTCAACGGTCCATAACTTGAGAACGAAAAATCCGACGAACTTGTCGTTTGCGTCTTCTTTTATTACAGAAATTGTCCGAGAATATGTACTTTTTAAAGATAAATTTAAAATTCGACCCAAAATTTGTGTCTGAATTGAGATGAAATCGCCCATGTTTTCTTTTTTTGCATTTAGGTTTAATATTTAAAGTTGCGTGTTTGTTGTGCAGACGGCTCCTGACACTGACACAATGACTGAAGGAACGAAACGTGAAATTTCTCACGCAGGTTGTCATGTACGTTTTTGATGCGCAGGAGTGTTGAGTGGAAGTCTTGCATTAGCAAAATCGTCCTCAGATAAAGGCTTGTTCAATTACTTTATTTTGTCAGAGGCAACAACCTTGTCTTCATTCTCCTTTAATTCCTTTGGACTGTCCCAAAATGTTTTTTCCTTATCCGCTGTACACGTGGCGAGGAGTCTTCAGAAAAACTAAACGTGGAACCTTTTAAGCGCTTGCAATTTCTCAGTACTGCGCTCTTCTCTCTCTCTAGTGGAGAAGCTTTAAGGAAACAGGTCTTTTATGTTAATGGCCTTGCGACTTAGCCTGTGCTCTCTTTCAATTCTCAAATTTGTAGTCCGAGAATGTCTTCAAAGATGTTACTTTTGACACACGCCTTCAGACAGTTTTTGCGCTGATCGTCCACTTTGTCGAAAAGAAAATCGACGATTTTTTTTTCACACACGATATTTCCGTGGAAGGCTGCGACTGAAGATGTCATATTCATAATCCAGATCTATCCTTTCTTCTAATTGTTGCCAACTTAGAGTTTGTCTCCGCAATCAGTGCGTGAGCTGTCCTCTTGCTTTTTTTTCTAACTCCTTTACATCGATTGCAATGGCCTCAAGCTACACCATTATAGCTCCAAGGGTGGGTCCCGGGTTAGTTTCAACATCACCGTTTAATAATTACAACAGGCTTAACAGACCATGACAAGCTCATAGCCCGTTCTCATAGTGACCGTAAAAACCGTGGTCACGGTAACTCCAAATCGACAAACTTCATTGCTTTGGTACGACCAGTGGCGTACCAACTTGTTTTTGAGTAGGGAGGAGCACCAGAACCCCCCCCCCCCTTCCTAGGGCCGGGGGCGGTGCCCTTGGTATTCCTTGGGCGCCGCCGGCCAGCGCTTGCCCCTGCCCAGTGGCGGCTGTTTCAGGGGGGGGGGGGGGGGCAAAACACATGTCTTACCCCCCCCCCCCCCCCACTGTGAGAACTGGGGGGGGCAAGCGCCCCCCTTGCCCCCCAGGTTGGTACGCCCATGGGTACGACTAGGAAAGGCTCTCGCTTGTTACCTGTACAAAAAATATGAGCGGGTTTTTAAGCGACATTGCTCAAACAGAGCGCCGTGTGCCGCTGAAGGAGTCTGCTTTTACAGCCGGTTCTGCCCCAGAAAGCAGTGTTGTACATGTTCCTCAAAAAAATGGAACGAAAATTCGTTCCTCGTTCCTTCTGACATTTGGAACGCGTTCCCGTTACAAGTTCCATCGGTGTAAAAGGAACTCGTTCCCGTTGCAGTTAAAAAATGGAACGCATCGTTACATATACGTTACTTTTCTATTTTGCTGATTACCATATTTAGTTACAAAGCTTTGTTTTTTATCTATCCCATCAAATGGGTACATACAAATTTGTATGCCGTGATGGAAGGGCAGAAGAAGAAAACAAGCGGAATCGAGGTGTTATTTGCTGATATATTGAAGTTTAAAATCTCAGCTTTTAACCATATTCATATTTGTGATGAACGATTCAGACGAGCCAAATGTATTGCTACCCCGCATGGCACGAGCGTTTTAGAACAAATTCACACGTTTCAATCTAACAAAGTACCTTGTTAAAACTTAACAACAGTTGTTTCTCGATGTTGCTGTCCGCAAGACGAGCAAGTGAAGGAGAGGGTAAGGCTTTTGGAAGGTCAGTCTTAGAAACTACCAGTTCTTCTTCGTGAAGGTTGGCTTCGTTGTTCAGTTTGAAGGCGAGGGACAAGGAAGAAGGAATCAAGGTTAATTTTTGTGCATCTTTTAAGCGACCAGTGTTCAGGATACAAGATGCGTTCGATGTCTGGTAGCCTGTGATTTTGTTGTAACTGTAGGTCTCTTTATGGAAGTTGAGAAATGTCTTTAGTCGGCCTTAGATTTCTGTGGGTATGAGGATTCGTGGAAGGGGGGGGGAGCAAAGAAAGTAGCTGACTTTGAAACGTCCCTCTTTCTGTGTCTTTTTTCTTGCGACTATAAGGTTTGCTTTTTGTACCGCAGTCTCGGGCACTTAAAAAATAATCAATGTCCACTAGCTATCCGGCACCCGACTGTCACCAAGTGAGGACCACACAAAATAAGCCCTAAGATAAGTAGCCAAAAAGTTAACAAGTTAAAAACTATATCTTCACGGACATATTGTTTTCTTGATGTTCGTGAAGATATAGTTTTTATACTTTTAAAGTTTCCCTGTTACAATTAAAATAAAAACTACCCCACTGAACTAAAAAAGGAACGCCGTTTCTCTTCCCGTTCCAGTTAAGATGTAACGAGTTCCCGTTCCAGTTCCACCGATGCAAAATGGAACGGCGGCGTTCCTTCGTTCCTCCTAAAAGGAACGCGTTCCAGGAACATCGTTCCGTACGACACTGCCAGAAAGTGACTGGCTGAAGAATTGGGGCGTGGTCATCGGATACCCCGCGATCGTTTGGGGATGCTGGAATGCAGGTGATGACTTCACGCTTTGTCGTAGGTTCCGATGTTCTTCGCGCACTTGATAATGGTGGAATGGCCGAGCACACCGCCAGGATCTGTACAAAAAGCAGAAGCGGCTTTTTCAGCGAAATGGCTCGCACGGAGTCGCCGTGCCTACAGCCGACTCCCTCTAAGCGCTGCTCAAGCCAACATGAAGTTGATGACGGTATATCAGATCGCCGCATGATTGTGTTAGGGTTTTGTCTAGAATCGCTCATCCGAGACGGCAAGGAAATATCGGGATTTAAGTAGAGCAGATGACAAATTATATTAAATTTGCTCGAGTTGACCTTGGACAGGTTTGCAAACAAATCAACCTCTTGTAGCTCTGATATAGACCAACCATGGCATTCATTCCATGAAACACTAAAGACGTGTTTGGAGGACTTTATACGTGTTCGAAAAAAGAGCACTAAGCAGAGTAGCCATCGGGCGACGAAGGAGGTTTTACAACTAGAGCGCCAAGAAAAAAGACACAAATAAAGCATAAAAATAAACATGAGGTAGCCGTGCTGCGGAAGAAATTGGGATCTTTAATAAAACAATCCTAGGTATGACTACTCTAACATAAAAATTATTACCTCTCTTCTTAACGATCCAGCTAAGTTTTGAAGGTACTTACAGGGCCGGGGGCAACATGTACAGCTAAGATTGAGTACTGTGGAAGAGAGGTTGTCGAAAAACCAGCTATAGCAGAAGTCTTCAACTTACTTTTCGTCCGTGTTCACAATTACTGACGGCTGCTTACTTGAGTACACACAGGAGGCAATAGGGGTACCAGATATCGAGGTGCCACTAGAACGTATTCACGGGGTGCTCTTAAATCTAAACCCGTAAAAGGCCAGTGGTCCTGACAATATACCGAACGCGTTTTATTGAAAATGTGCTGAATGGTGTTCTCAATTTTCCTTTTTGTTATATTTAATCATGTGAAGGATAAAGCGATCCAGTGGTCGGGTATGATACCCGACCAGTGGAAAAGAGAAAAAGGTAATTCGTATATAAAGCCGGTGATAGACCTCAAGAGAGCAATTATACAGACCCGTTTTTCTGCTTGGTGCATGCAGCAAAGTTCTTGGACAGTTTCTATTCAAGCATCTTATGACTTACCTAGGAGCCAATAACTTATTATCTGATAGATATCTTGGATTCCGGCGTGGTTTTTCGACGGTTACGGACCATACCGTAAATTAGTTTGCAAAAGTCCTGGATAAGGGGGGACAGATTGATGTTATCTTTTTTTATTTTGGAAAGACGTTTGATGGTGTATCACATCAGAAGTTGTTGACGAGACTATGACTTGTGGGGTGGTTAGGGTTCATTCATACCCAAGATTCCTGGCCAGAAGCGCGCCAACACTACTTGCGCCATCCATCGGCAGCGGTGGCGGGACGGCCTGTAACTGAATGGGACGAACTAGATTTTTTTAATTTCACAAAATTCTAGGCGGCGCATTATTTTGCTCCCAGCAAACTTTTTTAATAGATACATTTTTTGTTCATCGTGCTAAATTTAAGGGCTGTATGCCTAAGATAAATAGAGCGAACTGGCAATCGGAAAACCATGCATTATCCCCTATGGGGAGTACGGCGATATACAGAGAAATGTTTGAGTTCAAAATCGATTTACAAACTGACCACTCCGTATCTCGGGTTGCTCGTTACGGTTCGATAAGCTCCAATTCTCCAGCTACATCTTGGTACAATTTTCTTCGCGATACGTCAATTCTGCAAAGTGGCATAGTCATATAAAGAATAGAAGGCGGGGCTCTGCAAATGAACTCAGGGCTGCTTAGAGTAGTAGGAAGCTGTTTCTCGTACATAATGGCAGTAAATGAATTAATATTATTATAAAAAGTACATGATAGATGTGGATTATTCATTCTTGGCACAGTGTTACCAAAACCACGGCATTCGAACCGGGGTTCCTGAATAAAAAAATATAAATAAAATACGAATTCGTTTTACGGTAAAGATCGAGAACGTTTTGCCAAGAGGAAAAATCATTCTTCGTAAGGAAGAAACGACATTACATCTGATCTCTCGAATCAAGGTTAAAAAAAAAAAAAAAAAAAAATATATATATATATATATCAAGGAGCACTGGCGCTCTTTATATTTTTTACTTTATGTATCTGTAATTTAGTTGGGCATTCCGTCTGGACTTTACAATAGTATTCGAGGCCTAGTGGGCCTATGTTCGCGACACCCTATTAGCAAAGGGGCCACGTGAGACAAGCTGCAATTGAACTGTTGGAAGCCAGTTAACACGCTACACTGTCTCCGTATTGAAAACCCTAGGAAGATCAGCATGCCTGCCACCTTCTAGCCTTCAGTGGTTGTTCCAGGACTTGTGCGCATGTATATTTCACGTGTTTTGTTTTCTTAGACATTAACATGGTGACTATTATGTATTTAGCTCGCTTCCTTTTCCCACCGTTCCCTTCATGCGGCTTTCTCTGCAAGCCATCACTCTAGTGAGGTTACCCTGCCCCAACTCGATATGTGCCTGTTGGCATTGATACTTCGTGTTTTGAACAGTTGAAAAATGTGTTCTCTTGTCCACTGTCGTCGTGTTTAGTGGCCGTACTTTATGTTTTACAGAAATTTCCAAATAAAAGTTGTGCTTTTTTGTTTGGAGCCATGTTTGCAGGCGATGACCCAGTACGGCAAGAAGTGAGTAACTTTATAAATGCATCTCGCTAATGGCGTATGATATAATTTATCTTCTGTAAGAATTTATTTCTAACTTAGTTTTATCTTGACGCGGTAATTAGTTTATTGCAATTACATACTTCACTCCTGATTGTAAGGTTCAGTGTCCGACGACATCCTGCTCTTTATGTTTCCCCGGTCCTTTGAAATGAAACCATGGGCAGAAAAGACACAAAGGAAAAGGATGGACAAGGCACGACGTTGTCTTTCTGTCTCTTCTTGATTTTTATTTCTTCGATACCAGCATGTTACAAACTGAAAGAAGAGTAAAGGCACAGGCAAGATGGTACATTTAAAACGTTGGTAAACTTAACACGCAAGAGGATAGAAAGGGAGACACAGAAAAGGACGACACACCCACCGTCTCGAACACAGTTCAGAGCTCTGTTCGACACGTTGTGTATCTTTGCTCTTCTTTTTGTGTCTCTTCTCCTTTCCTGTTTCTCGGGTTTAGGAACATTACTACTGTACTTGGCTTCTTGTTTGTTGCCTGTAATGTGAGCCTCAAACGTACATAACGGAGGTCATATCAATGAAAAGGGGGCTTCCTTCTCTTCAGATGCCAGGCGGTCAATACTTTCGCTGCCCAAGGTGAGCATCACAACATTTTTTCGTTGAGGACACTATTCAGGCACTTTCACTCAGTTCATGGGTCCGAAAGCAACTGGATGTGCGGCCTAAGTGGCTGCGTGCGTACATTGCAAACTATTTGCTTCACATGAAAAAGAAAACATGAGTACAGAGAATCGCCCTGGATCGGTCCGAAAGAGAAACAGCCGCAGGTGCGAATGCACTGGTGGATGCAGCCATACCCTTACAAAAAATTGTTACGCTTTTCTGTTGAAAAGCTGTTGAAAAAAGTCAATAGAGGATATATAATGTCAACAGCTTTTCTCTTTACTTTCTTTTGAATATTGGCCCACTTTTCTAATGAAAGTCAACAGACTTCCCATGATGCTTTTCTGTTGAAAAGCTGTTGAAAAAAGTCATCAGAGGATATAAAATGTCAATAGCTTTTCATCTGACTTTCTCTAGCTTTTCTGTTGACTTTCTTTTGAATATTGGCCCACTTTGTAATAAGAAAGTCAACAGACTTTCTGTCGCCTCCAAGATGCTTTTTCTACTGCTTTTCAATTGAAATGCTACAGCTTTTCAACTGAAAAGCTACAGAAGATTAAAAAGAAAAAAAAATCGTTACAGCTTAGCTATTCATTCAACAAAGTTTTGGAAGCTTACTATGGCTTTCCACTCTCCTCCAAATTAACTGCAGCAAAATTCCGTAAAAAAAAAAAAGAAACGCGATTTTTTTTTAAATTTTGTTAGTAAATGGCGTCTCTGTGGTATTTGAAGGCACTACTACTACATACATCCGAGAAATACACATTAGAAACGAACACAAACACAAACACCATGAAGCACTGAACACCTGAAACACAGTCCCATTGACTGCTCCAGAGCCTTATATAGCCTACATATTGAAGGAATTCATTTGGTCGGTGACCACCTCAACACTTATTAAGGTTCCAAGTATTTGATCTTCTCCTCGGGAGTCCGTCAAAGGGAAAACAGTGTTTTGAAGGTCGTGGACGATATCTCTTACTAGAAAGCATTGGTACATCTAATAATAATTCGGGACAGTTGCTAAAACAACAACCACAAATACGGCTCCTAGAAGAAATATTATCGCTTCTCTGCATAGCACCACTCAGGACGAAGCGAGTCAAGACAGTTTCTCCACTTTCAAATAGTGATTTTGCTTTTTTTACTAGTTGACTATTTAATATGGTCATTCAAGTCACTATAGTCACTTACAAAGTCAGAACGGCAGGGCATGCCTTTCGAACGCCTGGCCTCCAGCACACGCCCCATGCCTTCCGTCGTGCTTTGACTGCACGCGCGCGCTCGACGTGCACGAACGCCGAAGCGTTGTCAAGGGTAGTAGGCTCGCGTTGGAAGCGGGACAACTGAAGCTGCTTCCCGTTCTCACCTTGTCAGAGACTATTGAAAAACTTAGCCACTTTTGACATCTAGTTGGGGTGTACAATGTTCAAAAAAAATCAACAGAAAGTCTGTAGCTTTTCTATTGACACTGGTTATAGAGAGTCAACTGAAAATTTTCAACACGAAGTAAACAGAACGTCTGCAGTCATTCTGATGACACTGTCAACAGAAAGTCAGCAGAAAAAATCAACATAAAGTCAATAGAAAGTCAACAGCTTTTCTTTTGACTCAGGCTGAAGAAAACCATCAGAAAAGTTTCAACACAAAGTCAACAAACTTTCTGTTGACCATGTCAACAGAAAGTCAGCAGAAAAAAATCAACATAAAGTCAATAGAAAGTCAACAGCTTTTCTTTTGACTCAGGCTGACGAAAATCATCAGAAAAGTTTCAACACAAAGTCAACAAACTTTCTGTTGACCATGTCAACAGAAAGTCAGCAGAAAAAAATCAACATAAAGTCAATAGAAAGTCAACAGCTTTTCTTTTGACTCAGGCTGACGAAAATCATCAGAAAAGTTTCAACACAAAGTCAACAAACTTTCTGTTGACCATGTCAACAGAAAGTCAAAGTCAAAAGAAAGTAATCACAGTCAACAAGAAGTCAACACGTTTTCAATAAAAAGTCAAAAATCATTTT
This sequence comes from Ixodes ricinus, assembly GCA_037355805.1. Lineage (NCBI taxonomy): Eukaryota > Metazoa > Arthropoda > Arachnida > Ixodida > Ixodidae > Ixodes > Ixodes ricinus. Next base: position 25,843 of record JAZHYW010039911.1, read on the forward strand.
TATAGGGGATACCACCTAGAACACAAGGCCTGCGCGTTTCCTCCTCTAAACGTCATCACTAGTAGATCCCCTCAGCGCCCCCTAGGTAGCCCGGATGAGCACCATCGTCTGCTACATCGTCTGCTCCATCGCCTGCTTCAGTGGTCGTGCTCAGAACGAGCTCGCATTGCTAAGACCGGCAATCTTGATGGTGTCGCATGCACGTTGCAAATGAACTGTGGTAGCTCGTTATCAGCTCGCGCTAAGCAGTCGCGCACGCAGCTGTGGCCGCCAGTAAATGCGGCGTAGTTCCTCCGAAAACCCACGGGAGCGGCGGCGAACGCCTCTAGAGGACTCGGAGTCTACGTAAGCAGACGCTTTGCGAGCCCCGTTTCGTCACCCCAACAGCTGAAACAATTCATTACGGTCAGTCCGCTTGCGAAGCGGAATCCACTGATCGCAACTGCAACGACAATCAAATAACAACGCGCGCATAAACAAAGATAGAGCAGTCTATTTAGCGGTCTCAAACGCCACTCAGGGGATCACACGAGTTTGGAGCGCATCTGGGAAGCGGTAGAAAGGCGTTTAGCTGCTCGAACTACGTCGTAAGAGGTTACTGTTGATCCGTTACAGACTGCGTTGTCACAGTTTCTTACCTAAATAGGTGATCATTAAAACGTGCGCAAACAACATGTTAAGATTACCAGAGCAAGCGAACCAGCCGCTGCAGCATAACAAAAACAAAAAAGTAACGAGAAAATGACCGTGCAAACATTTTCCGAACTTTGCAGGAAAGATGGGGTCCCCTTCTCAGACGAAAATAAAGAGAAATGGGGAACAGGTAGCGAACAACGGCGAATAAAACAAAACGTTAGCAGACGATAGAAAGATACAAATCACCCAGCAAAAAAACTCCTTCAACGACGACGATCATTGCGGCGCTTATGGATAAAAAAAAAAGAAAGAAAGCAGCAGCATAAAAAAAGAGCTTCACTTTTTTCTTTGCAGTTGTTTGTTTTAGCTTAATTTGAATGTTGCAGCAACTTAATTACTCACGTTTGTTCGGTCTTCGGGAAGCGGAAGAAGGATTTTCTAACACATCGCAAAAACTTGTTTTTGCAGTGGTAGGCAGCACATGACATGCCTGCCATCTCCAAGTATGCGCTGGTGTATGCCCGAAGGCGGCCGGTTGATCAACAAACGATGACCCATAGCAGACGTTCCGGCGTAGACAAATAAAATTCGAATATAAATGTATAACGAGCTTGCACTTTTTAATATATTTAATAAATACCAAAAAGCACATATGAAGATTTCGGATTAGAAACTCAATCGAAGGCGAAAATAGGAGGTTATCGCAGACGACAGTGGAAGAAAACAACAACAACAAAGTTGCAGACGGCCCTCAAAATGTCCGGGCACAGCGTAGCAGACGGACTGGCGGTAGTAAGCGCCGAAGTGAAGGAAAGAGAGCAAAAACTAAGCCAAACAAGGCAAAACAAAACACGCGATGGTTCGAGCGTCAAGTAAACAAAAAGGAAAAAAACAAACACAAAAAAAACATAAAAGCAGGAGGAAGAAAGAACGCGACGGCGTAGCGTCTCCTCAAAAATAAAAAGAAAGTAGACTTTGAAAAATGGAAGGAGTTGCTGACGGCGGTCCAAAGGGTGCCGACTTTTATCGTAGAAGGCGACGAAGACGTTAGTCGTCCGGGCGCTAACAATCGGAATTTGTGTACCGTATATAACGTGACCGAAATCACCTTTTTATTTTGCACTACGACGCTCTCCTCGTTTTTTTCTTTCTTTTGGACGCGCAAGAAGTCTGCTTTTCTTGTAACTCCGCTTTTATTAATTTCAGTAATAGCGTCAGATTTGCATGTGCACAATCGACTTCTTCCAGAGCATACTGACATCGCAATAACGTACGTGGTTCGAAATTGCCTTTTGCTTCTTCATCCTATTCGCCTATTCGACAAAACGGTTATAAGCAAGACATTCATGAGAAATGGGAACTGCAACAACGAAACAAATTGATTGATAAGAACAGTAAAGTTGAAACGTAGCTACGTTCTAAAATGTTTGTACATTGCCCTTTTTTCAAAAGACAATGCGAAGGTACATTCGTGTTTTGTCTCGCTTACATAAGTTGTGACAGAGTGTTTTCTTCAGGAGAGCCCCGAAATTGCAACCTGAAAGCTCTAACATCTTTCCCACGCGAAGAAAATGTCCTTCACTTATGAGGTGGCACCTATTTTTTAACATTCAAAGCAGCGAATACCCGTGACAATTTTTTTTCATTGGTCACCTCGCACGGAAATAGGCAAAACCAATGCGTTGCGGAGAATTCGTCTGCTAGCGGAGGCTCCGAGCTCGCCAGGGGCGCTGCGATCACTTTTCGCCCGCGCTCCGCGGGGCCCCTACTCTCGTCAAGCTTCGGGGTGTTTGCCGCTTGGGGCGGGTCGGGGATCTACTAACGAAACGTCATGCGCAGGCCTTGTCTTCTAGGTGGTATGATGCAGCACGAAGTGTTGGGATGCCTTTCAAAGCGATGATGTTGGTGTATAGAGTAATCCGGACACAGAAGAAAGGCAAGAGGAGGTGCACACAGAAACAGCACAAGAGTGTGAATCCATCAATGGTCCAAGCGACAATGTAAAGCAGCTGGCTCTCCTGCTTCTCAAGTGGAAAGAGGGAAGGCGACTTCCAGAATCAACCTTAGATAAAATCACAAATGATGTGATTTCTTTCGTAAAATTCATTTTGGAAGATAAACATACTCCAGCTCAACAGCGAGGTGGCCGCCAGCGTGAGGGAGCTATTTTGTGTTGACCAACTGAACCAACTGCTGACGACAGCTGGCCGGAACACGTCCTGGAAAACACATCTTCCACTTCTTGAGCCCCGTATCAGTAGTGCTAGAAACCAACAGCAATGGAAAAGACAACACCATGGTGTATGTGCCGCTTTGCGATCTCCTCACATGTATCCTTAAACATCCAACCTTATCAGGTGACTTTAATGCTTACACAAAGATTGACGACCATATGTGTTCTGTGTTTGA
>JAZHYW010039912.1:0-21214 GCA_037355805.1 Ixodes ricinus
ACTTCAGTGGTCTCGCGGTGGTAGTGGTTAATCCCTTTCTGTGGAGCCGTAACTTCCTTGTGAATCATGCTAGGCAGCGCCATTTGAAACCGTAAATCAGTAGCAATCATAACATGCAGATGGCTAATCCACATACCCTCCTCTGTGGTAATTACTGCATGTGCCTAATGTTTCACTTTTTTTGGCCAGACATGCAGCAGGGCTTGTCTCGCTCTGCGTCCCCCTGCCCTGTCGTGGTCGCAAGCAAGGCCTGAAGCATAATTGCCGTCAACATTGTCTGAAGGTATGTATATACCACTTGACTACTTCCATAGAGGGGTGTGCTCGAGCATCAAAGGGCAAAATGCCAGCGTGCAGCTCTTTTTAAATTGGACAACATTCCTAACCATGTGTTTTATAGGCAAGAAAGAAGTTTTTCACTTCAGTGGTCTGCGGTGGTGGTGGTTAACTTTCCAGTGGAGCTGTAACTTCCTTGTGAATCATGCTAGGGCAGCGCCATTTGAAACCAAATCAGTAGCAATCATAAACATGCAGATGGCTAATTCACATACCCACCCTCTGGGGTAATTACTGCATGTGCCTAATGTTTCACTTTTTTGGCCAGACATGCAGCAGGGCGCTGTCTCGCTCTGCGTCCCCCTGCCCTGTCGTGGTCGCAAGCAAGGCCTGAAGCATAATTGCCGTCAACATTGTCTGAAGGTATGTATATACCACTTGGACTACTTCCATAGAGGGGTGTGCTCGAGCATCAAAGGGCAAAATGCCAGCGTGCAGCTCTTTTAAATTGGACAACATTCCAAACCATGTGTTTTATAGGCAAGAAAGAAGTTTTTCACTTCAGTGGTCTGCGGTGGTAGTGGTTAACTTTTCTGCGGAGCTGTAACTCTCCTTGTGAATCATGCTAGGGCAGCGCCATTTGAAACCAAATCAGTAGCAATCATAACATGCAGATGGCTAATTCACATACCCTCCTCTGTGGTAATTACTGCATGTGCCTAATGTTTCACTTTTTTTTTGGCCAGACATGCAGCAGGGCGCTGTCTCGCTCTGCGTCCCCCTGCCCTGTCGTGGTCGCAAGCAAGGCCTGAAGCATAATTGCCGTCAACATTGTCTGAAGGTATGTATATACCACTTGACTACTTCCATAGAGGGGTGTGCTCGAGCATCAAAGGGCAAAATGCCAGCGTGCAGCTCTTTTAAATTGGACAACATTCCAAACCATGTGTTTTATAGGCAAGAAAGAAGTTTTTCACTTCAGTGGTCTGCGGTGGTGGTGGTTAACTTTCTGCGGAGCTGTAACTTCCTTGTGAATCATGCTAGGGCAGCGCCATTTGAAACCAAATCAGTAGCAATCATAACATGCAGATGGCTAATTCACATACCCTCCTCTGTGGTAATTACTGCATGTGCCTAATGTTTCACTTTTTTGGCCAGACATGCAGCAGGGCGCTGTCTCGCTCTGCGTCCCCCTGCCCTGTCGTGGTCGCAAGCAAGGCCTGAAGCATAATTGCCGTCAACATTGTCTGAAGGTATGTATATACCACTTGACTACTTCCATAGAGGGTGTGCTCGAGCATCAAAGGGCAAAATGCCAGCGTGCAGCTCTTTTAAATTGGACAACATTCCAAACCATGTGTTTTATAGGCAAGAAAGAAGTTTTTCACTTCAGTGGTCTGTGGTGGTAGTGGTTAACTTTCTGCAGGAGCTGTAACTTCCTTGTGAATCATGCTAGGGCAGCGCCATTTGAAACCAAATCAGTAGCAATCATAACATGCAGATGGCTAATTCACATACCCTCCTCTGTGGTAATTACTGCATGTGCCTAATGTTTCACTTTTTTGGCCAGACATGCAGCAGGGCGCTGTCTCGCTCTGCGTCCCCCTGCCCTGTCGTGGTCGCAAGCAAGGCCTGAAGCATAATTGCCGTCAACATTGTCTGAAGGTATGTATATACCACTTGACTACTTCCATAGAGGGGTGTGCTCGAGCATCAAAGGGCAAAATGCCAGCGTGCAGCTCTTTTAAATTGGACAACATTCCAAACCATGTGTTTTATAGGCAAGAAAGTTGCTCACTTCAGTGGTCTGCGGTGGTAGTGGTTAACTTTCTTGCGGAGCTGTAACTTCCTTGTGAATCATGCTAGGGCAGCGCCATTTGAAACCAAATCAGTAGCAATCATAACATGCAGATGGCTAATTCACATACCCTCCTCTGTGGTAATTACTGCATGTGCCTAATGTTTCACTTTTTTTGGCCAGACATGCAGCAGGGCGCTGTCTCGCTCTGCGTCCCTCTGTCCTGTCGTGGTCGCAAGCAAGGCCTGAAGCATAATTGCCGTCAACATTGTCTGAAGGTATGTATATACCACTTGACTACTTCCATAGAGGGGTGTGCTCGAGCATCAAAGGGCAAAATGCCAGCGTGCAGCTCTTTAAATTGGACAACATTCCAAACCATGTGTTTTATAGGCAAGAAGAAGTTTTTCACTTCAGTGGTCTGCGGTGGTAGTGGTTAACTTTTCTGCGGAGCTGTAACTTCCTTGTGAATCATGCTAGGGCAGCGCCATTTGAAACCAAATCAGTAGCAATCATAACATGCAGATGGCTAATTCACATACCCTCCTCTGTGGTAATTACTGCATGTGCCTAATGTTTCACTTTTTTTGGCCAGACATGCAGCAGGGCGCTGTCTCGCTCTGCGTCCCCCTGCCCTGTCGTGGTCGCAAGCAAGGCCTGAAGCATAATTGCCGTCAACATTGTCTGAAGGTATGTATATACCACTTGACTACTTCCATAGAGGGGTGTGCTCGAGCATCAAAGGGCAAAATGCCAGCGTGCAGCTCTTTTAAATTGGACAACATTCCAAACCATGTGTTTTATAGGCAGTAGAAGTTTTTCACTTCAGTGGTCTGCGGTGGTAGTGGTTAACTTTTCTGCGGAGCTGTAACTTCCTTGTGAATCATGCTAGGGCAGCTGCCATTTGAAACCAAATCAGTAGCAATCATAACATGCAGATGGCTAATTCACATACCCTCCTCTGTGGTAATTACTGCATGTGCCTAATGTTTCACTTTTTTTGGCCAGACATGCAGCAGGGCGCTGTCTCGCTCTGCGTCCCCCTGCCCTGTCGTGGTCGCAAGCAAGGCCTGAAGCATAATTGCCGTCAACATTGTCTGAAGGTATGTATATACCACTTGACTACTTCCATAGAGGGGTGTGCTCGAGCATCAAAGGGCAAAATGCCAGCGTGCAGCTCTTTTAAATTGGACAACATTCCAAACCATGTGTTTTATAGGCAAGAAAGAAGTTTTTCACTTCAGTGGTCTGCGGTGGTAGTGGTTAACTTTCTGAGGAGCTGTAACTTCCTTGTGAATCATGCTAGGGCAGCGCCATTTGAAACCAAATCAGTAGCAATCATAACATGCAGATGGCTAATTCACATACCCTCCTCTGTGGTAATTACTGCATGTGCCTAATGTTTCACTTTTTTTGGCCAGACATGCAGCAGGGCGCTGTCTCGCTCTGCGTCCCCCTGCCCTGTCGTGGTCGCGAGCAAGGCCTGAAGCATAATTGCTGCCAACATTGTCTGAAGGTATGTATATACCACTTGACTACTTCCATAGAGGGGTGTGCTCGAGCATCAAAGGGCAAAATGCCAGCGTGCAGCTCTTTTAAATTGGACAACATTCCAAACCATGTGTTTTATAGGCAAGAAAGAAGTTTTTCACTTCAGTGGTCTGCGGTGGTGGTGGTTAACTTTTCTGCGGAGCTGTAACTTCCTTGTGAATCATGCTAGGGCAGCTGCTCATTTGAAACCAAATCAGTAGCAATCATAACATGCAGATGGCTAATTCACATACCCTCCTCTGTGGTAATTACTGCATGTGCCTAATGTTTCACTTTTTTGGCCAGACATGCAGCAGGGCGCTGTCTCGCTCTGCGTCCCCCTGCCCTGTCGTGGTCGCAGCAAGGCCTGAAGCATAATTGCCGTCAACATTGTCTGAAGGTATGTATATACCACTTGACTACTTCCATAGAGGGGTGTGCTCTGAGCATCAAAGGGCAAAATGCCAGCGTGCAGCTCTTTTAAATTGGACAACATTCCAAACCATGTGTTTTACAGGCAAGAAGTTTTTCACTTCAGTGGTCTGCGGTGGTAGTGGTTAACTTTTCTGCAGGAGCTGTAACTTCCTTGTGAATCATGCTAGGCAGTGCCATTTGAAACCAAATCAGTAGCAATCATAACATGCAGATGGCTAATTCACATACCCTCCTCTGTGGTAATTACTGCATGTGCCTAATGTTTCACTTTTTTGGCCAGACATGCAGCAGGGCGCTGTCTCGCTCTGCGTCCCCCTGCCCTGTCGTGGTCGCAAGCAAGGCCTGAAGCATAATTGCTCGTCAACATTGTCTGAAGGTATGTATATACCACTTGACTACTTCCATAGAGGGGTGTGCTCGAGCATCAAAGGGCAAAATGCCAGCGTGCAGCTCTTTTAAATTGGACAACATTCCAAACCATGTGTTTTATAGGCAAGAAAGAAGTTTTTCACTTCAGTGGTCTGCGGTGGTGGTGGTTAACTTTCTGCGGAGCTGTAACTTCCTTGTGAATCATGCTAGGGCAGCGCCTATTTGAAACCAAATCAGTAGCAATCATATACATGCAGATGGCTAATTCACATATCCTCCTCTGTGGTAATTACTGCATGTGCCTAATGTTTCACTTTTTTTGGCCAGACATGCAGCAGGGCGCTGTCTCGCTCTGCGTCCCCCTGCCCTGTCGTGGTCGCAAGGAAGGCCTGAAGCATAATTGCCGTCAACATTGTCTGAAGGTATGTATATACCACTTGACTACTTCCATAGAGGGGTGTGCTTGAGCATCAAAGGGCAAAATGCCAGCGTGCAGCTCTTTTAAATTGGACAACATTCCAAACCATGTGTTTTACAGGCAAGAAGTTTTTCATCAGCTGGTCTGCGGTGGTAGTGGTTAACTTTCTGCAGGAGCTGTAACTTCCTTGTGAATCATGCTAGGCAGCGCCATTTTGAAACCAAATCAGTAGCAATCATAACATGCAGATGGCTAATTCACATACCCTCCTCTGTGGTAATTACTGCATGTGCCTAATGTTTCACTTTTTTGGCCAGACATGCAGCAGGGCGCTGTCTCGCTCTGCGTCCCTCTGTCCCGTCGTGGTCGCAAGCAAGGCCTGAAGCGATAATTGCCGTCAACATTGTCTGAAGGTATGTATATACCACTTGACTACTTCCATAGAGGGGTGTGCTCGAGCATCAAAGGGCAAATGCCAGCGTGCAGCTCTTTAAAATTGGACAACATTCCAAACCACGTGTTTTATAGGCAAGAAAGAAGTTTTTCACTTCAGTGGTCTGCAGTGGTAGTGGTTAACTTTCTGATGGAGCTGTAACTTCCTTGTGAAATCATGCTAGGGCAGCGCTCATTTGAAACCAAATCAGTAGCAATCATAACATGCAGATGGCTAATTCACATACCTCCTCTGTGGTAATTACTGCATGTGCCTAATGTTTCACTTTTTGGCCAGACATGCAGCAGGGCGACGGTCCCGCTCTGCGTCCCCCTGCCCTGTCGTGGTCGCAAGCAAGGCCTGAAGCATAATTGCTGTCAACATTGTCTGAAGGTATGAGTACCACTTGACTACTTCCATAGAGGGTGTGCTCGAGCATCAAAGGGCAAAATGCCAGCGTGCAGCTCTTTTAAATTGGACAACATTCCAAACCATGTGTTTTACAGGCAAGAGAAGTTTTTCACTTCAGTGGTCTGCAGTGGTAGTGGTTAACTTTCTGAGGAGCTGAACTTCCTGTGAATCATGCTAGGGCAGCGCCATTTGAAACCAAATCAGTAGCAATCATAACATGCAGATGGCATAATTCACATACCCTCCTCTGCGGTAATTACTGCATGTGCCTAATGTTTCACTTTTGGCCAGACATGCAGCAGGGCGCTGTCTCGCTCTGCGTCCCCCTGCCCTGTCGTTGTCGCAAGCAAGGCCTGTAAGCATACTGCCATGTCAACATTGTCTGAAGGTATGTATATACCACTCTGACTACTTCCATATGAGGGGTGCGCTCGAGCATCAAAGGGCAAAATGCCAGCGTGCAGCTCTTTTAAATTGGACAACATTCCAAACCATGTGTTTTATAGGCAAGAAAGTTTTTCACTTCAGTGGTCTGCGGTGGTAGTGGTTAACCTTCTGCAGGAGCTGTAACTTCCTTGTGAATCATGCTGGGCAGCGCCATTTGAAACCAAATCAGTAGCAATCATAACATGCAGATGGCTAATTCACATACTCCTCCTCTGTGGTAATTACTGCATGTGCCTACTGCTTCACTTCTTGTGCCAGACATGCAGCAGGGCTGCGCCCGCTCTGGCGTCCCCCCCTGCCCTGTCAGTAACAAGCAAGCGAGCGCCTGGAAGGTAGCCTGCCAACATTAGTCCGGCAGGGGACGGATAGGGCCACTCTGACTACTTCCACAGAGGGGTGCTGCTGTCTGAGCCTCAAAGTGCAAAATGCCAGCGCGGCAGCCTCTTTTAAATTGGACAACATTCCAAACCACATGTGCTTTATAGGCAAGAAAACAGTTTTTCACTGCAGCGGTCTGGCATGGTAGGTTAGACCGCTCATGGAGCCGCAGACCTCCTTGTGAATCACAAGCTAGGGCAGCGCCACTTGGTCCAAATCAGTAGCAATGGCAACATGCAGATTGGCTGATTCACATACCGCCTGGTAATTACTGCATGTGCACTAATGTGTCAACTTTTTGGCCAGACATGCAGCAGGGCTGCTGTCTCGTGCCCTGCGTCCCCCTGCTCCCGCCTGGGCCACAGAACGCTCAGCAAGACAGGGAAAGCTAAAGACGTCGGATGCGAAACGTCGAGCATTATAGTTCTGTGTTTAGTTTTATGGAGATACAGGAAAAATCGCGAAATACCGCTGGTTGAAAAAACAATCACTCAACCAATCAGATCGGGGTGTGCTCGAGCATACAACACGGGAAATATGTGCGCGGCTGACAGACCGGTTACAAACCCGGACGCTGAGGCGCCTGCCAACCAACTTTCCGTGAGTTAATGAATAGACACAGACACACAGACAGTCTGTCACGTTCAAGACGCGGACGAACGCAGGATGGACAAATATGGCCATTGGACTCGCAAATCGAAGGGCGGCCCAGACACTCGCGCAGAGCTGCGCAGCGCAGCGGCACACACTACTTCTTAGCCGAAACCAGAATTGTTATAGGTGCGACGAGTGCCTTAGCAGATTGTCGGCCAATGCTTCAACTACCCTCGCTGCATCAGTGGTTTCACATTACTCAGGGCAGTGCGCTAATGTTTACACTGTGACAGAACGGCGCAGCGCGTTGTCTCGCTGCTGCCGTCGGCTGCGTGAGTCTGCAGGTGGCTGCCCGCCAACAGCCGCCTCCGTGAAGCGATAACTTGATCCGTGCGACAGGGCATCTGGCCTGGCGGTATGGACTATACGCACGATAGTTACCTATACGCGTGGTCGCGCTACGTAGCATCGAAGGGCGCACGCCGGCTACTAGCCTGCTATATCAAGTGGACAACATGTCCAAACCATGTGTCCCGTCAGGCAAGAATGTAGCGCACCATTTTTTACTTTCGCAGTGGACTGCGTAAATTACTGGTCGATCTTCTACGCTGGAGGCAGAACTTCCTTGAAGAGAACCACACCTGCTCACAAACGCAATTGCCGTGTTGCCTACTCACTCCACACCTCGGGCCAGTAGCCACTGGTTGTACTCAATGAGCTTGAGTTGGCTGATATCACGCTGCACCTCCGTGCGCTGCACGATATAACCTCGCGACTGCGCCGACTGCACGGCGTCCACTTGCACCACGGCATCGGCAGGTTGCGCATGTGTGACATCGGCCGAGTCCTGTAAACCTGCCGGGAGCTTTCAGTCAAAAGTTCGGCATCTGGCCGTATACTTTGCCGGGGCTGAAGTTCGGCAGATTCGGCCCATCAGGTATGTATATACCACTCTGGACTACATTCCATAGAGGTGTGCTCGAGGCATCAAAGGGCAAAATGCCAGCGTGCAGCTCTCTTTAAATTGGACAACATTCCAAACCATGTGTTTTATAGGCAAGAAAGAAGTTTTTCACTTCAGTGGTCTGGCGGTGGTCGAGTTAGTCGCTTATGAAACGTGTCTCCTTGAGAATCGTTAGTAGCGCCATGTGAAACTTAAACAGCACCATAAATAATGGAGGTTGAATTCACATGCTTCAGGGTAAATTTTACAAAGCCTACGTTCCACTTTTTTTGACAGACATGCAAAGAGCGCTGTCTGGCTTATGCCTTTCTGTCCTGTCGTGGTCGCGCAAGGCTCAGTTTACAATTGCTTCGCCAGCATCGGCTGAAGGTATGCACATACCAATTCTGCCATTTCCATAGAGGGTGTGCTCGAGCATCAAAGTGCAAAATGCCATGTGCTTCTAAATTGACAACATTCCAACCATGTGTTTTACAGGCTGCAGCCATCAGTGGTCTGCGTGTGTATGAACTTAAGAGCGTTGTACTTTCTTGTGAATCATGCTAGTAGCACAGCATTGAAACTAAATTCAGGTGCAATCATAACATGCAGATACACCGTGGTCTGCAAATACTGCAGTGTGCCTACGCCTACTTTTTTTGACAGACATGGAGCAGGGCGCTTGTCTTCGCCAGCCTTCTGCCTCATCGGTCGCAATCAAGGCCTGAAGCGTAATTGTTGTCAACATCGCCAGTACGCAAGCCTGAACACGGATTACTTCCATAGAGTGTGTAGGCTCGAGCATCAAAGGGGCAACATGCCAGTGCAGCTCTCTTAAATTGGACAACATTCCAAAACCATGTGTTTTATAGGCAAGATAGCAAGATTGTTCACTTCTGTGGTCTGCGATGGTGGTGGTTAACTTTTCATGCGGAGCTGTAACTTCCCTGTGAATCATGCTAGGGCAGCGCCATTTGAAACCAAAATCTGCAGCAATCATAGGCCACGCAGATGGCTAATTCTACATACCCTCCTCTGTGGTAATTACTGCATGTGCCTAATGTTTCATCTCTCTGGCCAGACATGCAGCAGGGCGCTGTCTCGCTCTGCGTCCCCCTGCGCCTGTCGTAGTCGCAAGCAAGGCCTCGAAGCATAACTGCCGTCAACATCGTCTGGTAGGCACGTAGGTACCACTTGGACTATCTATCCATAGAGGGGTGTGCTCGAGCATCAAAGGGCAAAATGCCAGCGTGCAGGCTCTTTTAAATTGGACAAACATTCCAAACCATGTGTTTTATAGGCAAGAAAGAAGTTTTTCACTTACCAGGGGTCTGCGGTGGTAGTGGGTTAATTCTTTCATGGAGGCGTCAACTTCCTCGTGAACTCATGCTAGGGCAGCGCTCATTTGAAACCAAATCAGTAGCAATCATAAGATGCAGATGGCTAAATTCACTTACCCTCCTCTTGTGGTAAATTACTGGCTGCGTGCCTGCACGGTTCACCTCCTGGTGGCCAGACGTGCAGCAGGGCGGCGCTGTCTTCGCTCTGCGTCCCCCTCGCCCTGTCGTGGTTCGCAAGGAAGGCCTGAAGCAGACCACTGCCACAACATTGTCTGAAGGTACGTATATACCACTTGACTACTTCCATAGAGGGGTGTGCTCGAGCATCAAAGGGCAAAATGCCAGCGTGCAGCTCTTTTAAATTGGACAACATTCCAAACCATGTGTTTTATAGGCAAGAAAGAAGTTTTTCACTTCAGTGGTCTGCGGTGGTAGTGGTTAACTTTCTGAGGAGCTGTAACTTCCTTGTGAATCATGCTAGGGCAGCGCCATTTGAAACCAAATCAGTAGCAATCATAACATGCAGATGGCTAATTCACATACCCTCCTCTGTGGTAATTACTGCATGTGCCTAATGTTTCACTTTTTTGGCCAGACATGCAGCAGGGCGCTGTCTCGCTCTGCGTCCCCCTGCCCTGTCGTGGTCGCAAGCAAGGCCTGAAGCATAATTGCCGTCAACATTGTCTGAAGGTATGTATATACCACTTGACTACTTCCATAGAGGGGTGTGCTCGAGCATCAAAGGGCAAAATGCCAGCGTGCAGCTCTTTTAAATTGGACAACATTCCAAACCATGTGTTTTATAGGCAAGAAAGAAGTTTTTCACTTCAGTGGTCTGCGGTGGTAGTGGTTAACTTTTCTGCGGAGCTGTAACTTCCTTGTGAATCATGCTAGGGCAGCGCCATTTGAAACCAAATCAGTAGCAATCATAACATGCAGATGGCTAATTCACATACCCTCCTCTGTGGTAATTACTGCATGTGCCTAATGTTTCACTTTTTTTGGCCAGACATGCAGCAGGGCGCTGTCTCGCTCTGCGTCCCCCTGCCCTGTCGTGGTCGCAAGCAAGGCCTGAAGCATAATTGCCGTCAACATTGTCTGAAGGTATGTATATACCACTTGACTACTTCCATAGAGGGGTGTGCTCGAGCATCAAAGGGCAAAATGCCAGCGTGCAGCTCTTTTAAATTGGACAACATTCCAAACCATGTGTTTTATAGGCAAGAAAGAAGTTTTTCACTTCAGTGGTCTGCGGTGGTTAGGGCAGCGCCATTTGAAACCAAATCAGTAGCAATCATAACATGCAGATGGCTAATTCACATACCCTCCTCTGTGGTAATTACTGCATGTGCCTAATGTTTCACTTTTTTTGGCCAGACATGCAGCAGGGCGCTGTCTCGCTCTGCGTCCCCCTGCCCTGTCGTGGTCGCAAGCAAGGCCTGAAGCATAATTGCCGTCAACATTGTCTGAAGGTATGTATATACCACTTGACTACTTCCATAGAGGGGTGTGCTCGAGCATCAAAGGGCAAAATGCCAGCGTGCAGCTCTTTTAAATTGGACAACATTCCAAACCATGTGTTTTATAGGCAAGAAAGAAGTTTTTCACTTCAGTGGTCTGCGGCGGTAGTGGTTAACTTTCCGCGGAGCTGTAACTTCCTTTGTGAATCAGCCTCATGCTAGGGCAGCCGATTTGAAACGAAATCAGTAGCAATCATGACAATGCATGATGGCTAATTCACATACCCTCCTCTGTGGTAATTACTGCATGTGCCGTAATGTTTCACTTTTTTGGCCAGACATGCAGCAGGGGCGCTGTCTCGCTCTGCGTCCCCCTGCCCTGTCGTGGTCGCAAGCAAGGCCTGAAGCATAATTCGTCAGTCAACATTGTCTGAAGGTATGTATATACCACTTGACTACTTCCATAGAGAGGGTGTGCTTGAGCATCAAAGGGCAAAATGCCAGCGTGCAGCTCTTTTAAATTGGACAACATTCCAAACCATGCGTTTTATAGGCAAGATAAAGTTTTTCACTTCAGTGGTCTGCGGTGGTGGTGGTTAACTTTTTGAGGAGCTGTAACTTCCTTGTGAATCATGCTAGGGCAGCGCCATTTGAAACCAAATCAGTAGCAATCATAACATGCAGATGGCTAATTCACATACCCTCCTCTGTGGTAATTACGTGCATGTGCCTAATGTTTCACTTTTTTGGCCAGACATGCAGCAGGGCGCTGTCTCGCTCTGCGTCCCCCTGCCCTGTCGTGGTCGCAAGCAAGGCCTGAAGCATAATTGCCGTCAACATTGTCTGAAGGTATGTATATACCACTTGACTACTTCCATAGAGGGGTGTGCTCGAGCATCAAAGGGCAAAATGCCAGCGTGCAGCTCTTTTAAATTGGACAACATTCCAAACCATGTGTTTTATAGGCAAGAAAGAAGTTTTTCACTTCAGTGGTCTGCGGTGGTAGTGGTTAACTTTCTGCGGAGCTGTAACTTCCTTGTGAATCATGCTAGGGCAGCGCCATTTGAAACCAAATCAGTAGCAATCATAACATGCAGATGGCTAATTCACATACCCTCCTCTGTGGTAATTACTGCATGTGCCTAATGTTTCACTTTTTTGGCCAGACATGCAGCAGGGCGCTGTCTCGCTCTGCGTCCCCCTGCCCTGTCGTGGTCGCAAGCAAGGCCTGAAGCATAATTGCCGCCAACATTGTCTGAAGGTATGTATATACCACTTGACTACTTCCATAGAGGGGTGTGCTCGAGCATCAAAGGGCAAAATGCCAGCGTGCAGCTCTTTTAAATTGGACAACATTCCAAACCATGTGTTTTATAGGCAAGAAAGAGTTTTTCACTTCAGTGGTCTGCGGTGGTAGTGGTTAACTTTTCTGCGGAGCTGTAACTTCCTTGTGAATCATGCTAGGGCAGCGCCATTTGAAACCAAATCAGTAGCAATCATAACATGCAGATGGCTAATTCACATACCCTCCTCTGTGGTAATTACTGCATGTGCCTAATGTTTCACTTTTTTTGGCCAGACATGCAGCAGGGCGCTGTCTCGCTCTGCGTCCCCCTGCCCTGTCGTGGTCGCAAGCAAGGCCTGAAGCATAATTGCCGTCAACATTGTCTGAAGGTATGTATATACCACTTGACTACTTCCATAGAGGGGTGTGCTCGAGCATCAAAGGGCAAAATGCCAGCGTGCAGCTCTTTTAAATTGGACAACATTCCAAACCATGTGTTTTATAGGCAAGAAAGAAGTTTTTCACTTCAGTGGTCTGCGGTGGTAGTGGTTAACTTTCTGAGGAGCTGTAACTTCCTTGTGAATCATGCTAGGGCAGCGCCATTTGAAACCAAATCAGTAGCAATCATAACATGCAGATGGCTAATTCACATACCCTCCTCTGTGGTAATTACTGCATGTGCCTAATGTTTCACTTTTTTGGCCAGACATGCAGCAGGGCGCTGTCTCGCTCTGCGTCCCCCTGCCCTGTCGTGGTCGCAAGCAAGGCCTGAAGCATAATTGCCGTCAACATTGTCTGAAGGTATGTATATACCACTTGACTACTTCCATAGAGGGGTGTGCTCGAGCATCAAAGGGCAAAATGCCAGCGTGCAGCTCTTTTAAATTGGACAACATTCCAAACCATGTGTTTTATAGGCAAGAAAGAAGTTTTTCACTTCAGTGGTCTGCGGTGGTAGTGGTTAACTTTTCTGCGGAGCTGTAACTTCCTTGTGAATCATGCTAGGGCAGCGCCATTTGAAACCAAATCAGTAGCAATCATAACATGCAGATGGCTAATTCACATACCCTCCTCTGTGGTAATTACTGCATGTGCCTAATGTTTCACTTTTTTGGCCAGACATGCAGCAGGGCGCTGTCTCGCTCTGCGTCCCCCTGCCCTGTCGTGGTCGCAAGCAAGGCCTGAAGCATAATTGCCGTCAACATTGTCTGAAGGTATGTATATACCACTTGACTACTTCCATAGAGGGGTGTGCTCGAGCATCAAAGGGCAAAATGCCAGCGTGCAGCTCTTTTAAATTGGACAACATTCCAAACCATGTGTTTTATAGGCAAGAGAAGTTTTTCACTTCAGTGGTCTGCGGTGGTAGTGGTTAACTTTCTGAGGAGCTGTAACTTCCTTGTGAATCATGCTAGGGCAGCGCCATTTGAAACCAAATCAGTAGCAATCATAACATGCAGATGGCTAATTCACATACCCTCCTCTGTGGTAATTACTGCATGTGCCTAATGTTTCACTTTTTTGGCCAGACATGCAGCAGGGCGCTGTCTCGCTCTGCGTCCCCCTGCCCTGTCGTGGTCGCAAGCAAGGCCTGAAGCATAATTGCCGTCAACATTGTCTGAAGGTATGTATATACCACTTGACTACTTCCATAGAGGGGTGTGCTCGAGCATCAAAGGGCAAAATGCCAGCGTGCAGCTCTTTTAAATTGGACAACATTCCAAACCATGTGTTTTATAGGCAAGAAAGAAGTTTTTCACTTCAGTGGTCTGCGGTGGTAGTGGTTAACTTTTCTGCGGAGCTGTAACTTCCTTGTGAATCATGCTAGGGCAGCGCCATTTGAAACCAAATCAGTAGCAATCATAACATGCAGATGGCTAATTCACATACCCTCCTCTGTGGTAATTACTGCATGTGCCTAATGTTTCACTTTTTTGGCCAGACATGCAGCAGGGCGCTGTCTCGCTCTGCGTCCCCCTGCCCTGTCGTGGTCGCAAGCAAGGCCTGAAGCATAATTGCCGTCAACATTGTCTGAAGGTATGTATATACCACTTGACTACTTCCATAGAGGGGTGTGCTCGAGCATCAAAGGGCAAAATGCCAGCGTGCAGCTCTTTTAAATTGGACAACATTCCAAACCATGTGTTTTATAGGCAAGAAAGAAGTTTTTCACTTCAGTGGTCTGCGGTGGTAGTGGTTAACTTTTCTGCGGAGCTGTAACTTCCTTGTGAATCATGCTAGGGCAGCGCCATTTGAAACCAAATCAGTAGCAATCATAACATGCAGATGGCTAATTCACATACCCTCCTCTGTGGTAATTACTGCATGTGCCTAATGTTTCACTTTTTTTGGCCAGACATGCAGCAGGGCGCTGTCTCGCTCTGCGTCCCCCTGCCCTGTCGTGGTCGCAAGCAAGGCCTGAAGCATAATTGCCGTCAACATTGTCTGAAGGTATGTATATACCACTTGACTACTTCCATAGAGGGGTGTGCTCGAGCATCAAAGGGCAAAATGCCAGCGTGCAGCTCTTTTAAATTGGACAACATTCCAAACCATGTGTTTTATAGGCAAGAAAGAAGTTTTTCACTTCAGTGGTCTGCGGTGGTAGTGGTTAACTTTCTGAGGAGCTGTAACTTCCTTGTGAATCATGCTAGGGCAGCGCCATTTGAAACCAAATCAGTAGCAATCATAACATGCAGATGGCTAATTCACATACCCTCCTCTGTGGTAATTACTGCATGTGCCTAATGTTTCACTTTTTTGGCCAGACATGCAGCAGGGCGCTGTCTCGCTCTGCGTCCCCCTGCCCTGTCGTGGTCGCAAGCAAGGCCTGAAGCATAATTGCCGTCAACATTGTCTGAAGGTATGTATATACCACTTGACTACTTCCATAGAGGGGTGTGCTCGAGCATCAAAGGGCAAAATGCCAGCGTGCAGCTCTTTTAAATTGGACAACATTCCAAACCATGTGTTTTATAGGCAAGAAAGAAGTTTTTCACTTCAGTGGTCTGCGGTGGTAGTGGTTAACTTTCTGCGGAGCTGTAACTTCCTTGTGAATCATGCTAGGGCAGCGCCATTTGAAACCAAATCAGTAGCAATCATAACATGCAGATGGCTAATTCACATACCCTCCTCTGTGGTAATTACTGCATGTGCCTAATGTTTCACTTTTTTGGCCAGACATGCAGCAGGGCGCTGTCTCGCTCTGCGTCCCCCTGCCCTGTCGTGGTCGCAAGCAAGGCCTGAAGCATAATTGCCGTCAACATTGTCTGAAGGTATGTATATACCACTTGACTACTTCCATAGAGGGGTGTGCTCGAGCATCAAAGGGCAAAATGCCAGCGTGCAGCTCTTTTAAATTGGACAACATTCCAAACCATGTGTTTTATAGGCAAGAAAGAAGTTTTTCACTTCAGTGGTCTGCGGTGGTAGTGGTTAACTTTCTGAGGAGCTGTAACTTCCTTGTGAATCATGCTAGGGCAGCGCCATTTGAAACCAAATCAGTAGCAATCATAACATGCAGATGGCTAATTCACATACCCTCCTCTGTGGTAATTACTGCATGTGCCTAATGTTTCACTTTTTTGGCCAGACATGCAGCAGGGCGCTGTCTCGCTCTGCGTCCCCCTGCCCTGTCGTGGTCGCAAGCAAGGCCTGAAGCATAATTGCCGTCAACATTGTCTGAAGGTATGTATATACCACTTGACTACTTCCATAGAGGGGTGTGCTCGAGCATCAAAGGGCAAAATGCCAGCGTGCAGCTCTTTTAAATTGGACAACATTCCAAACCATGTGTTTTATAGGCAAGAAAGAAGTTTTTCACTTCAGTGGTCTGCGGTGGTAGTGGTTAACTTTCTGAGGAGCTGTAACTTCCTTGTGAATCATGCTAGGGCAGCGCCATTTGAAACCAAATCAGTAGCAATCATAACATGCAGATGGCTAATTCACATACCCTCCTCTGTGGTAATTACTGCATGTGCCTAATGTTTCACTTTTTTGGCCAGACATGCAGCAGGGCGCTGTCTCGCTCTGCGTCCCTCTGTCCTGTCGTGGTCGCAAGCAAGGCCTGAAGCATAATTGCCGTCAACATTGTCTGAAGGTATGTATATACCACTTGACTACTTCCATAGAGGGGTGTGCTCGAGCATCAAAGGGCAAAATGCCAGCGTGCAGCTCTTTTAAATTGGACAACATTCCAAACCATGTGTTTTATAGGCAAGAAAGAAGTTTTTCACTTCAGTGGTCTGCGGTGGTAGTGGTTAACTTTTCTGCGGAGCTGTAACTTCCTTGTGAATCATGCTAGGGCAGCGCCATTTGAAACCAAATCAGTAGCAATCATAACATGCAGATGGCTAATTCACATACCCTCCTCTGTGGTAATTACTGCATGTGCCTAATGTTTCACTTTTTTGGCCAGACATGCAGCAGGGCGCTGTCTCGCTCTGCGTCCCCCTGCCCTGTCGTGGTCGCAAGCAAGGCCTGAAGCATAATTGCCGTCAACATTGTCTGAAGGTATGTATATACCACTTGACTACTTCCATAGAGGGGTGTGCTCGAGCATCAAAGGGCAAAATGCCAGCGTGCAGCTCTTTTAAATTGGACAACATTCCAAACCATGTGTTTTATAGGCAAGAAAGAAGTTTTTCACTTCAGTGGTCTGCGGTGGTAGTGGTTAACTTTTCTGCGGAGCTGTAACTTCCTTGTGAATCATGCTAGGGCAGCGCCATTTGAAACCAAATCAGTAGCAATCATAACATGCAGATGGCTAATTCACATACCCTCCTCTGTGGTAATTACTGCATGTGCCTAATGTTTCACTTTTTTGGCCAGACATGCAGCAGGGCGCTGTCTCGCTCTGCGTCCCTCTGTCCTGTCGTGGTCGCAAGCAAGGCCTGAAGCATAATTGCCGTCAACATTGTCTGAAGGTATGTATATACCACTTGACTACTTCCATAGAGGGGTGTGCTCGAGCATCAAAGGGCAAAATGCCAGCGTGCAGCTCTTTTAAATTGGACAACATTCCAAACCATGTGTTTTATAGGCAAGAAAGAAGTTTTTCACTTCAGTGGTCTGCGGTGGTAGTGGTTAACTTTTCTGCGGAGCTGTAACTTCCTTGTGAATCATGCTAGGGCAGCGCCATTTGAAACCAAATCAGTAGCAATCATAACATGCAGATGGCTAATTCACATACCCTCCTCTGTGGTAATTACTGCATGTGCCTAATGTTTCACTTTTTTTGGCCAGACATGCAGCAGGGCGCTGTCTCGCTCTGCGTCCCCCTGCCCTGTCGTGGTCGCAAGCAAGGCCTGAAGCATAATTGCCGTCAACATTGTCTGAAGGTATGTATATACCACTTGACTACTTCCATAGAGGGGTGTGCTCGAGCATCAAAGGGCAAAATGCCAGCGTGCAGCTCTTTTAAATTGGACAACATTCCAAACCATGTGTTTTATAGGCAAGAAAGAAGTTTTTCACTTCAGTGGTCTGCGGTGGTAGTGGTTAACTTTCTGAGGAGCTGTAACTTCCTTGTGAATCATGCTAGGGCAGCGCCATTTGAAACCAAATCAGTAGCAATCATAACATGCAGATGGCTAATTCACATACCCTCCTCTGTGGTAATTACTGCATGTGCCTAATGTTTCACTTTTTTTGGCCAGACATGCAGCAGGGCGCTGTCTCGCTCTGCGTCCCTCTGTCCTGTCGTGGTCGCAAGCAAGGCCTGAAGCATAATTGCCGTCAACATTGTCTGAAGGTATGTATATACCACTTGACTACTTCCATAGAGGGGTGTGCTCGAGCATCAAAGGGCAAAATGCCAGCGTGCAGCTCTTTTAAATTGGACAACATTCCAAACCATGTGTTTTATAGGCAAGAAAGAAGTTTTTCACTTCAGTGGTCTGCGGTGGTAGTGGTTAACTTTCTGCGGAGCTGTAACTTCCTTGTGAATCATGCTAGGGCAGCGCCATTTGAAACCAAATCAGTAGCAATCATAACATGCAGATGGCTAATTCACATACCCTCCTCTGTGGTAATTACTGCATGTGCCTAATGTTTCACTTTTTTTGGCCAGACATGCAGCAGGGCGCTGTCTCGCTCTGCGTCCCCCTGCCCTGTCGTGGTCGCAAGCAAGGCCTGAAGCATAATTGCCGTCAACATTGTCTGAAGGTATGTATATACCACTTGACTACTTCCATAGAGGGGTGTGCTCGAGCATCAAAGGGCAAAATGCCAGCGTGCAGCTCTTTTAAATTGGACAACATTCCAAACCATGTGTTTTATAGGCAAGAAAGAAGTTTTTCACTTCAGTGGTCTGCGGTGGTAGTGGTTAACTTTCTGAGGAGCTGTAACTTCCTTGTGAATCATGCTAGGGCAGCGCCATTTGAAACCAAATCAGTAGCAATCATAACATGCAGATGGCTAATTCACATACCCTCCTCTGTGGTAATTACTGCATGTGCCTAATGTTTCACTTTTTTGGCCAGACATGCAGCAGGGCGCTGTCTCGCTCTGCGTCCCCCTGCCCTGTCGTGGTCGCAAGCAAGGCCTGAAGCATAATTGCCGTCAACATTGTCTGAAGGTATGTATATACCACTTGACTACTTCCATAGAGGGGTGTGCTCGAGCATCAAAGGGCAAAATGCCAGCGTGCAGCTCTTTTAAATTGGACAACATTCCAAACCATGTGTTTTATAGGCAAGAAAGAAGTTTTTCACTTCAGTGGTCTGCGGTGGTAGTGGTTAACTTTCTGCGGAGCTGTAACTTCCTTGTGAATCATGCTAGGGCAGCGCCATTTGAAACCAAATCAGTAGCAATCATAACATGCAGATGGCTAATTCACATACCCTCCTCTGTGGTAATTACTGCATGTGCCTAATGTTTCACTTTTTTGGCCAGACATGCAGCAGGGCGCTGTCTCGCTCTGCGTCCCCCTGCCCTGTCGTGGTCGCAAGCAAGGCCTGAAGCATAATTGCCGTCAACATTGTCTGAAGGTATGTATATACCACTTGACTACTTCCATAGAGGGGTGTGCTCGAGCATCAAAGGGCAAAATGCCAGCGTGCAGCTCTTTTAAATTGGACAACATTCCAAACCATGTGTTTTATAGGCAAGAAAGAAGTTTTTCACTTCAGTGGTCTGCGGTGGTAGTGGTTAACTTTCTGCGGAGCTGTAACTTCCTTGTGAATCATGCTAGGGCAGCGCCATTTGAAACCAAATCAGTAGCAATCATAACATGCAGATGGCTAATTCACATACCCTCCTCTGTGGTAATTACTGCATGTGCCTAATGTTTCACTTTTTTGGCCAGACATGCAGCAGGGCGCTGTCTCGCTCTGCGTCCCCCTGCCCTGTCGTGGTCGCAAGCAAGGCCTGAAGCATAATTGCCGTCAACATTGTCTGAAGGTATGTATATACCACTTGACTACTTCCATAGAGGGGTGTGCTCGAGCATCAAAGGGCAAAATGCCAGCGTGCAGCTCTTTTAAATTGGACAACATTCCAAACCATGTGTTTTATAGGCAGAAAGAAGTTTTTCACTTCAGTGGTCTGCGGTGGTAGTGGTTAACTTTCTGAGGAGCTGTAACTTCCTTGTGAATCATGCTAGGGCAGCGCCATTTGAAACCAAATCAGTAGCAATCATAACATGCAGATGGCTAATTCACATACCCTCCTCTGTGGTAATTACTGCATGTGCCTAATGTTTCACTTTTTTTGGCCAGACATGCAGCAGGGCGCTGTCTCGCTCTGCGTCCCTCTGTCCTGTCGTGGTCGCAAGCAAGGCCTGAAGCATAATTGCCGTCAACATTGTCTGAAGGTATGTATATACCACTTGACTACTTCCATAGAGGGGTGTGCTCGAGCATCAAAGGGCAAAATGCCAGCGTGCAGCTCTTTTAAATTGGACAACATTCCAAACCATGTGTTTTATAGGCAAGAAAGAAGTTTTTCACTTCAGTGGTCTGCGGTGGTAGTGGTTAACTTTTCTGCGGAGCTGTAACTTCCTTGTGAATCATGCTAGGGCAGCGCCATTTGAAACCAAATCAGTAGCAATCATAACATGCAGATGGCTAATTCACATACCCTCCTCTGTGGTAATTACTGCATGTGCCTAATGTTTCACTTTTTTGGCCAGACATGCAGCAGGGCGCTGTCTCGCTCTGCGTCCCCCTGCCCTGTCGTGGTCGCAAGCAAGGCCTGAAGCATAATTGCCGTCAACATTGTCTGAAGGTATGTATATACCACTTGACTACTTCCATAGAGGGGTGTGCTCGAGCATCAAAGGGCAAAATGCCAGCGTGCAGCTCTTTTAAATTGGACAACATTCCAAACCATGTGTTTTATAGGCAAGAAAGAAGTTTTTCACTTCAGTGGTCTGCGGTGGTAGTGGTTAACTTTCTGAGGAGCTGTAACTTCCTTGTGAATCATGCTAGGGCAGCGCCATTTGAAACCAAATCAGTAGCAATCATAACATGCAGATGGCTAATTCACATACCCTCCTCTGTGGTAATTACTGCATGTGCCTAATGTTTCACTTTTTTGGCCAGACATGCAGCAGGGCGCTGTCTCGCTCTGCGTCCCCCTGCCCTGTCGTGGTCGCAAGCAAGGCCTGAAGCATAATTGCCGTCAACATTGTCTGAAGGTATGTATATACCACTTGACTACTTCCATAGAGGGGTGTGCTCGAGCATCAAAGGGCAAAATGCCAGCGTGCAGCTCTTTTAAATTGGACAACATTCCAAACCATGTGTTTTATAGGCAAGAAAGAAGTTTTTCACTTCAGTGGTCTGCGGTGGTAGTGGTTAACTTTCTGAGGAGCTGTAACTTCCTTGTGAATCATGCTAGGGCAGCGCCATTTGAAACCAAATCAGTAGCAATCATAACATGCAGATGGCTAATTCACATACCCTCCTCTGTGGTAATTACTGCATGTGCCTAATGTTTCACTTTTTTTGGCCAGACATGCAGCAGGGCGCTGTCTCGCTCTGCGTCCCCCTGCCCTGTCGTGGTCGCAAGCAAGGCCTGAAGCATAATTGCCGTCAACATTGTCTGAAGGTATGTATATACCACTTGACTACTTCCATAGAGGGTGTGCTCGAGC
>JAZHYW010039913.1:0-52851 GCA_037355805.1 Ixodes ricinus
GATGGGTTCCCGCATTCTTCGTATGTGGCCTTAGAGTCTATGTAGACCAGGTATTCTTGTTGACGGTCCGAGTTTTCAACTGCCATAAGAATAGCCTTGAGTTCGGCATCTCGAGAAGCAATGGACTTGTTTAGCTTTAAGAGGGCCAGGTCCCCCTTGCTGTTAACTGTCACCAAAGATACGGCGTCTTTGGAGACGGCCGCATCTGAGTAATAAACAATCTTTTCCGATTTTACTTCGGCTTGCGCTTGTTTGAGATGGACCCTTGCCATGGTACATCTTCTAGTTTCTTGTTCTTTGTCCATATTTTGAGGGATGGGCTTTGTCTCTGTAATGAAAATGTCTTCCCATGGCGGCTTCTTTTAAGCTTCTTTTTAAGGTGGACTCCCCCGCGATTTAATTGTAGCCTTTTCTTCATAGATGGCGCAGAAATTTTCGGGAAAAAACTCAGTTGCATGCTCGCAGCTGCGCGTGCAGGTCGGGCTCTCGTTGTGAGCTCGGGCCACGGGCTGTTCGCCGCCCATCTAGGCTAAAGCCCTTTCATGTTTGAAAAGTAGCTCAAGGTGCGTCGCTGTAAGAAACACGTGCAAAGTGCAGCCCCTGGGAAGGTTATGGCGGCCCAGCGCAGCGATTGAGCTAGATTTCAGGCGCCATGTTCTTCCCAGAAGCTGCGCGCGGCACTTGTCTTGGGCATTTCCAGAACAATGAATGGAGCCGCTTTTCCCAGGGTATACTGACTTTAATCTAGGCGTGCTAGATTTTGTTCGCCGGCCACGGTGTCTAAATGGGGAGGTGTCAGAATCTCGCAGCTTGCTCATTGGCTTGCTCTGAGTGCGGCGGTGCGCTAGTGTATCATGGCGAGAAGACGGGGTGCGCTGATCGACTCTGAGATGCCAATTCCAGACGCCGCGCCAAGAAAGACTTGTTCCCGTCGCTAGAAGTGTCCTTTTGGGGTGCTCTTCATGGAAAGATTGCCCCATGCGTCTAGACTACAGCGATTGCAAAACGGCAAATATGCTGCTTTGTTCTCTGATGCAACATGGGGTACTTTTCTTCGAAAAAGAAAGAGAAGAAAGCCTCTCTCTCTGCGAGAGTAAACTAGAAACGACTGAGTGGGGCGAGCTACTGGCTCCGCTCTTGCTTCCAGATGTGCATCAAAATGTCGAAAGCGATCAGGTGGCATCAAGCCACTTTTGATCGCAGCGCCACCTTCTCTGCGACCGGAGCGAGCGACGACACAGGTCAAGGTCATATGGGCAATATAGCCACTTAGGGGCCATATTGTATTTTTTATGATTTTGACGTCAGAGGTAACGTCAAAACACCCCGTCACGGCGACGTGACATTACGATGACACCATGACGTCATCGTCCACTACGACGTTACGCGACGCCAAGATGCTGTCGTAAGGCCGTCGTGACATCGCGTCGCGTCAAGGACCACGTCGTCTCGCGACATCAAGTCGCCGTTGTAACGCGGTCGTGACATCGCGTCGCGTTGAGGACGAAGTGGACGTGATCATCGATGCCAACGTCGACATCGACGCCCCACACAACGTCAAAAAGCACTATAACGCCACGTTAACGTCGTCCTGACGTCGTCGTCCACATCAAGATCGCAACGACGTCACGACGAAGCCTTGAGGCCGTGTAACGTTGTCGCCTTCCGATTTGCGTCCTCTCGACAACAACGTTGACGACCTGACACCAAGCGTCTTTATGACGTCGCATCGACATGGACGCCATCATCTTGACGTCGTCATCATTGTCGTCAACATCAACGTTGACATCGACGTCGTTGTCAACACAATATGACGTCAGAACGCAGTCTTGATGTCGTGTAACGCGCGTTGTCTACGTCGATGACGACGTTGACGTCAAGGCGTCGTTGTGATTTCGCATGGCGTTGTGACGACAAGTCAAGTCGCGGTGGCACTATGTACTGACGTGACGCCTGAAGTCTAGGTTGTGTAGAAATATATGACGGTGTTTTAACGTTTCTATGACCTCAACCAGTGTGGCGGTCGAGCTTGGCGTTGGAAAGCAACACGTTTTTCATTAAAAATAATGGCTAATCCAAACCACTTCACTCGTAGCGCCCGAGAGGGCGCTACGAGCAAGGTGACTTTAGAGGGTGGCTTGGATTAGCCGTTTTTTTTCACATGCGGAGGTGCAGGAATAGCACTCCGGCGGCCTCACTCGTCCTTTCTAGTACACCCTATCTTCGCCGTTTCCGACGACGGTGACAAAAGCGTCGGCAGTTTTGTGTTTGTGTTACGTGAACCATAGGTCCAAAAAGAAACATAGTTTAACTTTCAAAAATATTTTAAGGAGCGATATCACCCGCGATGCTTACCTGCGGAGCAAGAAAGCATCCGAATCGCAGCAGACGCGAGTGGACAACGCATCTCAGTGTCGACAGCAGCGCCACCGCTGCATCCTGACCGGCATCTCCTTCTCTCGCCCGCCGATTCTGACACCTCCTCTTCCAGCCACGGTTGCCTGGCGTCCGTTACTACCGGCAGGGGCCAACGGCCGGCGCGGACTACGAGCAATATAGTAACAAAATGACCGCATCTCCATGTGGTGGATATTGTTGATTGGGCCGAAGCTCTGGTGGTGCTGATGATACTGATTTTGTTCATAGGTAATGCTGACGGTGCTGATCTTTTTTTATTGCTCATAGGTAGTGCTGAGTTCCGGGTTGCGTTTCGACTTCATTATTACTGCTTTATGGTCGGTGAAATGCAGAGCCAGTGGTTCTTCTAGCGGATCAGCTTGGATCCGCTAGAAGCCGTAGGAACACTGAAGCTGGTTCGAGCTGATCAAGCTGGTCTTGCTGGGAGCGTGCACGCCAAATTCACCTAGAGGTGGTCGAGCTGGCATTGCTGGGTGCGCGCGCGCCAAGGTCGGCTTGGGCTGGTGCGAGGCCACGTCCTGTTCTTTGGCCTTTCGTTTTTGGTAGACGACCGGGCGCTTCAGGCGCGCTTCGAGCTTCCTTTGTGTGCGAGAACAGAGAGAGTGGTAGGAACAAAGAATTTGAGACACGTTTAGCGATCTTGGGCACAGTTTAAAAGGGACGGCTGTGTGCGCGTTGTTTGGAGACTACTTGAATGGCGGTGCAAGCGAAGCAGGATTTGAGGAGACAACGAGCGACAGTCCGTTCAGCGCGGGAAAAGTCGGACGCCCCTACTGAGGCGTCATTTCGTGTCTTCGAACATCTGTGTGCTTGTGAATGGCGGTGGTGCAAAGAAGTATCGCCAATGCCATCCAAGCCACACGGATTTCCTCGCCTCTGCCGACTACGCAAGAGGCCACTTCGCCCCCTTACTGGCAGGACCCAGGTTCACTTCTCTCATCCGTGTAGTATTTTTTATCACTCTTGCCTGTTTTTGGCGTGGGTCCAGTATTTTTCTTGCTGAGAGATAAGCAATCTATAGTCGGTTGCAAGCTAAGAAAAAACCGGAAATGCCTCTCAGAGGAAAATGTATTCCTACGCCGAGAAACGCCAGCCAATCGTTTTCATGACGTCACGATTCCGTGGACCCATCGCGATCCTTTTGAAAAAAAAAAGCTCAACATGGCTGCTGGCCTTAGCAACGCGAGGCTAGTTTCTCGTGACAATTATTCTGCTTTTTTGCACCGTGTTTTACGTGCCCGAGGTTACGCCACGAAATCTTAATGGTATCGGCTTGCGCTTGCAGCAGTTTTTGCGCGACAACGTGAGAATGCAGCGACGCTATCGCCAACGAAAATTACGAAGCGGGCGCGAGGCTT
The DNA here is from genome assembly GCA_037355805.1 of Ixodes ricinus. Classification (NCBI taxonomy): domain Eukaryota; kingdom Metazoa; phylum Arthropoda; class Arachnida; order Ixodida; family Ixodidae; genus Ixodes; species Ixodes ricinus. The sequence continues at coordinate 3,777 of JAZHYW010039913.1, forward strand.
AGCAGTGCTGAGAGGTGAGAAGCTACGCCGGACGTCGTCTGCTTCGTTGGATTTCTGTCGCCTCTGCCCCACGTTGCTACTCAACATAGTACCGGCACCGCTGCTTCAATTCGCTGTGGTTTCCGCGGGGTGAGCTGAGATTGCCGTGCTTATCAGTCGCAGGTGAGATCTGTATACCGGGAGTCCCAGCGCGCTGTTCCGTCGTAGAATGGACCGCATAAATCAGTCGGTGAACCGAGCGCGATAAAACTTTCCACGGAGGTGTATTTATACGGTGCGTTTATCATACTGAATTTTAATGAGCCTAGGTTTCCTAAACGAAAAGCGAGAAAAGAAATGCCGTAAATCCATGCAGACTGGGACGCGGTCCGCGTCCCAGTCTGTCTGCCCATATAGATTTACGGCTTTTCTTTTCTCGCTTTTCGTTTAGGAAACCTAGGCATGAAATTTTAGTATGATAAATGTCCACGACCGACCGATCTATGCGGTCCATTCTACGACGGAGCAGCGCGCTGGGACACCCTGTATATATATACCTTGCGTGAGATGAGCATAAAAACTTCCAGCACTGAGTTGCTTCACCAGACGTCGTCCGCACTATTGGTGGTGCTACAGCAAACAAATAAACATTGCGAAAATGGGTTTGTCAGCGGTATTCATTTATATGACAATCCTGCCGCTTTCAGTTTTCGTCGTGATCAGTCGTAAGGTAACATGATTGCCATAGCACAGACCTCGTTGACTGTCAAGTCTGGCTCGGTATGTCGCGTCCGAACGTAAGCGTTCAGGATCAGCTCCCGCTGGCTGCTTTTCAAAACGCGACCTCGCTTGTGCTCCTTGAAGAACCGCTTTGGTGTCGCCGGTAAGGCTGCACCAGGCTGTTTCGTCCAAGAAGAATCAGGGGAATCGCTTTCCGATGTCACCTCAGTGGGATCCATGACGGAAGACAAAGAGAGCGGGGCGCGGTTGTGGTGTCGATGACTTGGGAGGGTGCCGATTCGTCGAAACCCGAAAAGTATAATTATTCTTGTTTTCTATTCATCCAACAAAATAAAGGCACACATTTCGTGCGCAAAGCCCACAAAACTAAGTAAATCACTAAATATTTATTATTTGCAGGAACTATAAGTGCTTTGTTATTTTTAATTTTGGCGAGAGAAAGGTTGGTTTCGTTTTCGCCGCTTTCCCTCAATCGAAGGCGCTGGAAGACGGTATGTTGGACAGTATCTTGGACAGAAAATGAATTGCGAAGATGGTACATTGGACATGACTTTCTTTCTTTGCTAAACAGCTATTTCGTTGACAAAAACGTATTTTAACTTATTTAAACGTCCTGAATGAATTAAATAAATATTGTAGTAGTTTAAGACACGTTTACTGGAGGAAGAAAAAGCAACGGTGCTAGCGAAATACTTTCTCGACGGCGGAGGCACTTCAGATGGACGCAATGCGCTTGTGGGTGGAGCTAAAAGATTGTTCTTAGGTTGCATCCGACTATAGTTTTAAAAGGCCTCTGACACGCCGAAAAAAAATTTTTTTTTCATGCAAGGCGTTGAGATGGCAGATCAGGACATCACAAAAAAATTGTTTCACTATATACTGGCGTAATTTTTTGTTTATAAAAAATAGAAATACGAGGCCCAATTCAAAGTTCCTGCCGTGTACTGTGACGTAACAGTGTACCGCAAAGTGTCGGGGCGGTCAGAAGGGAGGCATCGGCCTACGTCACTAAAAGTGGGTTCGCTGGAAGTCACTTGAGTTTCACTCCTCGTGCTCTCCGCGAACATGCCTAAGACTCTTTTTTTATTTTTTTTTATCCTGCTCTTTGTACGAGCGATCGTAGAAAACGAAGTTTCAGTTCCACTAGCTCTTTCATCGCTGCACCTAGTGCCACTAAATAAGCTACGCTTCAGAGTAACGACACTTGGCCATATTCTGTCTAAATATTATGGTTGCCAGTTATCTGAAGCTTTATCTGAAATCACAGAAAACGCCTTTCCGCCCTCCACAAATGTTTAACAGTTCGTGACAGAGCAAAGCAATATTGCGTGACCTTCCCAACACCGAATCTAATGCTGAGGAAGTCGCACTTTTGAATCATGACGATCGGCAGTTGCGTCTGCTCTGCATACGAGCCAAAATGGCGGCGCCCACAACAATGCCGGGGAACGGAGTGCCGATACTCCAAGCGCAGCTCATTTAGTGGCTCTAGCTGCACCGTTGGTTAGTTTGCGTGCTGTAAAAGTTGAGGACGAAGAGTCAGTGGATCGACGTGATGGAGGTCAATGATGAAAGCGTTGCGAGTGCAAGCCAGTGTACGAGTGCATGCCGACAGTCCGATGATAGAGAGCTATACTGAACGCAAAACAAGCAATCAAGTTTTGAAAAAGAAAATTTAGAACGCTCGCAGAAATTAGGATTGCTAGCATTCGACACGCCCGCGATCGCATTGCTGAAGGTTCAGACACCGAGGTCGTTGAATCATCGGATACTCTCCAGGGTGATGATGCCGGCCGTCTAAAGAATACGAACTGGTGAGTGTACCAAGTACAAGTAAACGTCGAGCATAAAGTACGTGTTTTGTCTAGAACATGAGTAGAACTTGTGTACTAGGTACACATGCGGCCGATGTATGTCTCTCGGAAATGCATGCAGTGTGATCTCTTCTTCAGTTGTTGAAATACCGGAACAGTCTCTCACACAGCACTTTCTAGGCATTGCAGTTGATCACGTCAATTCACTGACTCCGCTTCTTCTACCTTCACAGCAACATTAAGCGATGAAAAGCAAATAAAAGAAACCTTGTCTGCTTGGATCGCTCGTGAAAATGCAAAAAATAACAAAAATATTTAAAAAAATATTACACGCGCTCGCGGTAAGCACGAGGAGGGGCACAACTCACTTTACTTCCGGCGATGTCTCCCTTCTGACCGCCCCGACACCTTGCGGTACACTGTTACGTCACAGTGCATGGCGGGAACTTTGAATTGGGCCTCGTATTTCTATTTTTTATAAGAAAAACTACGCAACTCTATAGTGAAACAATTTTTTTGTAATGTCCTGATATGCCATTTCAACGCCTAGCATGAAAAAAAATTTTTGGCGTGTCAGAGGCTTTTTAATAACATTGTTTGCTTTGCACCGAGAACCACTGTCTGCGTCGGTTAGTACTGTGTCAGCGCCGAAGATGTGTAGCATCTGAGCTCATGTGAGCAGGCCGCGAGTACGAAAATAATAAATTGGATACCGAGCTGGCTTTTCTGAAGAGTTTGGCTTGTTTATCCTGTGTATCAATTTAAACTCGTTAAACTGGTGGGGAAATCCACCGGCTTAACCAGCATGCCCAACTGGGCATGCTGGGGCAAAAACTCAGCTTGAAGCTGGGACCTGATCAACCAGCATGACCAGTATGATCATATCAACCAGCATGCCAAACTGGGCATGTTGGAGCAACAACCAAGCTTGAAGCTTGGACCAGATCAACCAGCATGACCAGTATGACCGGACCAACCAGCATGCCAAACTTGGTATGCTGGAGCAATAACCAAGCTTAAAGCTGGGACCAGCTTAAGCTGGTTTTTTTGATAGGGCGTTACTTTTATTTTGGCTTTAATCGGCCACTTTGGCGCCGAAACAGATACGGTGGAAGGAGTTTCAGGGGTGCCACCCCCGTCTCCCAAGCGGACACGCTGCGAATCACTACCGAAGTTAGGATGCGCCTAGGTCGGGACGCGCTACCTGAAATCACCGCTGAGGCACCGCTGAGGCTTGCAAACTAAAAATATTAGAAAACATGAAGCGCCCTTCATTTTGTACTTAACTCGAATAAACGTTACTACAAAAGGAGTTTTTTTCGTTGGTTTTTACGCAAAAACATGCTTTCTTAAAGCTGAAGGTGACCACAGTAAAGACAAATCATAAAGAGTGGCGCTGATGTCGTATTTAGCCCGGTCTTGGTGGACGCCCGCGGCCTAGATTTCAACGGTGAGTTTCCCAACTGAGGGTTCTGGTAACGCTGGGCCAAATCTGCCCCATAAGCGATGGCGTCACAACGTGGCGCTCCGCTCCAGACAAACCGTTGCTAGGGCTGTTGTATTGGACAAATGCATAGGAGCTCGAGGTGAGGTTAGAAATTGTCTCATAAAAAAGTAAATAATTTTCTGCTAAGCAGTGTTTCTTCTGAATATCTAATCATGACGACTTTTTGTATCGTCTCAGTACCACAATGCGATGAAAAATGCCCATGATAAAGTTTCAGGACCGCTTTTGACTTCCTAGCAGACGACACAATGGCTTCGAAGGTTCAGTGCCTCTTTCTGAGGGAGTACACTACCGCGTTGATTGAGGTTGCCGACGATCGACGAAACTTCTATTCTCGGGGTCAAGTTTTTGTGTGATTTTCGGAAGCGAAGAGTGCCCGTGCTCAACTTTGTTCGACGCTCGAGGTGAGCGAACGCCTTTCCGTGGAGCTCGCTTTCGCTATACTTGAGAAGGTGAAAACACTGTGAAGCCGAATTGGCCGAATCAGGTACGACGACGACGTGAAGTGCATCAAGATAAAGTTCAGGGCAGCACACGTTTTAAGGATTTCTGACAGCACAGTTGCCTCAGTGCACATCTGCGTGATCAAACGAACTGTCCGTAACAACTATAAATTTTCGCAGATTGAAACGGATCGACGAGCGTAAAACAGAAAATAAAGATTTAATCGGCGAACTTGCGACTAGAAACAAAAAGAAGGATGAGCGTCGACGGCGGCAGCAGCGCGACCGATGCGGCATCGTGACAGCTGGCTATAAATCAGGGGAAACATGAGCGATGAAAACGGGCACCATCCGGTAGCTGCGCGCCAGTTTCCATGGCAACCGGTGCTGGCGTCCCTGTGATACTTCCGCGCGGCGCCACGTCGCTCGGATCTATACTCTGTTTCACCTTATGATGTACCGCAGGGAAGGCTACAAGCGCGAGCTCCTTGCTCTAGGTCACATCTCGGCGGCACAAGCTCTCGTGCGTTAAGAGTAGCTCCCAACGCTATGAGCTCGCGCTTCTAGCCTTGTCTGCGGTACAACATAAGGTGAAACGGAGTATAGTGGATACAGAAAAATCCACGAGGTGCTCCTCTGGCGCGTCTGGGTGCGAATGCAGCGCGGCGCCCACTTTAACCGCTCATGTGTTCCATGCTTAAGTCGACAAAGCCGCGCTACACTCGTCATCTACTGCACTCGGCATCTGAGACATTTGACCAAGAATGTTCGTTAGTGAGCTAGGGCGAGATTGATTAGGCAATGTCATTCTGACCTTCTTATCTTTTACACTCGGGGTAAGAGTAGGCTGGAATCTTTTAAAGGCACGGAGAAGCGTTCCTTCACAGCCATGCGCGCTTCGGGTCTTCAGGTTTAAACTCTGAAGAATCAATAGGATTTTTTCTCAGTCTGATGATTGCAAGGCAGATGCAAATCACACCCAAATTGCGAGAATGAAAAACGAAGTTTTTTAATCTTGAACCGCTCATGCTAGAGTCAAAATAATTACTCCTTCATTACAACGCGAGTCAACTGCAAAATTAGGAAGAGGGCTCGAAGCTGTTTTGATATCATGTCCTAAACAGACGCTTTCCTGGCTCTATTTTTTGGAGACCTTCATGCGTGTGATGATTTTCGTGAGACAGTATCTAGTAATCTTCAGAAACGCAATTCGTCATAAACGGGATTAGTTTTCTTAGGCCTACCATGTTCCAGATAAATACAAAATTGAAATTGTATCATTGTGCAAACGATTCAAACTTGCAGACGGCACACTTGAGTCATTCTGTGTGAGTTCGTGATGCGTTCGTCGTCTGCAACAGGCATTTTGAGGCGTCTTGGGGACCGGAAGTTACCGTAGCAAATATTTCATAAACAGCCGATTCACAGCAAACTTCTGTCGTTTTAAGTGTGAAATCTAGACTTCCATTATCTGTTTTTATAGACGTTTAAATTCCTAGTCCGATTTTTGACCGATCGTTTTTTCGAAGCGAAATCCATTCTCATGTATTCGTTCATTACAACGCCCTTAGCAACGGTCTGTTTGGAGAGGTGACGTCACACTTACGGGGTCAATTAGTGAGTGGGCGCCATTAGAGTGTGATGACGAACTGTTGAAGAAGTCGAAGTTGTTCACAGGCTTGTCTAAGACGATAAGAGGATGTATGTATAACGTAGTAATGCCATGACAACGCGCAAATGCCTCAACAATTGGCGCCTCATAATAATAATTGGGGTTGTGTGGATATTTATACACCTTTTTCGTTTAGCCTCGCACCCAGCCACGTTGTCTCCATATCCGGTATGCGTTCCGAAAAAAAAAGGAAGAGATTACAGCCCTGAATAAGTAAAAAAGTATAGAAGGATCATAACAAGAACTACTGACGGTTGCAATTAAAATGTTAACACGTTCTACTGTCGAATTGAGAAGAAAGCAATGTTTTCACGCATACCGGAAGTTCCAGAATTAAAGATGGCGGCGCCCACGTAGAAAAGGTGTATACAGCGAGTCGTGGTCAGCCATTTTAAAGTTGCGACGAGTCACTCACTCTAGATTATATATTTAGCCAGTGCAGTACAACCGCTAGCCTGTGGTCTTTAACGTGCACCACGCAGTAGTGATACACGACCGCACGCCGGTACGATCCTCATCTAGATCGAAACGGGCAGGAGTGGGGATTGAGCCCAGGATCCCTGGCTTCTGCAGCGCGATCTTTCGCTCCACGTGCTCCGAGCAGGTGTGCACTAGCCCACTGGGCCACCCCCTAGGCGCCTCACTTTCACTTTCAAAACCGACGCAGCGAGCATCGGCAGCGAGCTATCCGAGCAGAGTGACCCAGCGCCGGTTTGCTTTTCTTGCGGCCGCGGCTGCGGCTGCGGCCAAGAGAGATTTTTTTGTCACGTGACCAGCTCCTTGGGGACAAGGAAGTACCTTGCGTCCCTGCCTAATGGCAGAGAAATCCATATCGCTTCAAGCACAAAAGCCTAACTTCACTCGCAGAAACTGACTGCAGGGACTTTCAACTGGAGTCCAATTGACCGCCCCTTTATAGTGTAGGAGCGGCAGGTAAAGTTCGGGCCAGGGAGGGTAAATATGAGCTAAAATAAAGAGAAAACCACACCGGTTAAAAGCGGTGGAAGTATATTTATATACCTCCACCAGCGCCGGCGGCTCGCGTTTTTCTGCTGTGGTCGAGAGGTTAGAGCGTCGCTACTTGTCGTCGCGGCGTAAAAGTTCCGGGTTCAAATCGCGCCAGAAACTCTCTTTTTTTGTATTTGACTGCACTCCCACTAAGAATGTAGACAAGGCCCTATGAGCTCTATAAAATCATTGGGTGGGTAGTTTTGACTCACCAGTTTGTTGTTCATGACCTCGGAAGAGCGCATACATGTCTCTGCATCTGCCGTACACTCAGCGGAAACTTGACAATATCTTCCCATGCCCGTCTCTTCGTTCGCCAGGTAACTGTGCTGCTGAATTTCTCTAGAATTTGTTGTTTCCGTTTTCCAACTGCTCTAATTAATTCCATTTGTTGATCCATATTCATTTTAGGTGTTTGTGTTAGAGAGATGGTTTGCGATGTCGACGCCTGATACATTTTTGAATTTGGTTGTGATCGTCTGCTATTCTAACTAAAATTCAACAAGTAATGTGTTAATAATACAAAACGATTGCCACAGCAAAATGCAAAGAGTAAAAATACCCTTTATCACATTCCATGCTAGTAAAAGTATCATCTCTTTTATTTCGGTTTTACTACTTTCTCAGACGTTTGACTTGCTGCCTTGCCTGTAGGATTTCGCTCAATCAATGCATCCAGAGCTGCTAGTCTTTTTTTCTTTTTGCTTATTTGGTGGAGGTTTTTTTGTTTTGTTTTTAATTGTCACAACTGCAGTTTTTATTAGTACTAAATAGGCGTTTCCTGTTATTGAAAGGAGTCGTAGCAAGAGCGTTTTATATTTAAAAACACATGAAATTGTAGTTGCTGGGGAAAGGATGCTTCTTTCGGCTCCGTTGGTGTGAAAGCCATACCGATGTTGTTACCTTGGTTTCCTGTTAATGAAAATTATGAAAAAATTGAATTAGCGCGTTAACTTGCCTTGATTTTTTTTTCTTCCCGGTGTTTCAATTGAACAGGCGGGACTAACAGTAAAAACAGTGTAAGGTGCAGTAGTGCAAGTGGATGATTCGTAAAAAAAAATCAAAATTAAAAAGTGAGACACGCGCGAAATACACACAAAAAAAAAAGTTCCCAGCGCGATTTTGAACCCGGAACTTTCACGCCGCGACGACAAGTATCGACGGTCTAACCTCTAGACCTCAGCAGAAGGCGGGAGCCGCCGGCGCTGGCGGAGGTATATAAATATACTGCCACCGCTTTTAGGTCGCGTGGTTTTTTGCTTCATTTTGGCTCATATTTACCTTCCCTGGCCGGAACTTTTCCTGCCGCTCCTACAGTATAAAGGGACGGTCAATTGAACTCCAGTTGAAAGTCCCTGCAGTCAGTTTCTGCGAGCGAAATTGGGCTTTTGTGCTTGAAGCGATACGGATTTCTCCGCCATTAGGCAGGGACGCTAGGTACTTCCTTGTCCCCAAGGAGCTGGTCACGTGACAGAAAAATCCCTCTTGGCCGCTGCCGCAGCCGCGGCCGCAAGATGAGCAAACCGGCCCAGGGCTCCAACCGAGATTGCTTTATTTGTCATTTATGAAAAGCGAAGTGTGCACGTGTACATACTTGAGCCGCGCTCAAGCTGCGCGAGTGCACGGACGCTAAAAGCTTTGTCCATAGCCTCCTATTATAGGGACTATGCATTGGCTTCATAGCCATAGAAAGCGGTGTAGAAAAAACGGTGTGCGGCACGTGCTGTTTGCTTGACAGCGAATGCGACCGAGATCGCCTTTGCCCAAAGGCTTTGCTGGAAAACTGCGAGATTTCCTTGCCGTCTTAAGCAGGGGTCTCAAATTTATTCGAATATGGGGGCTAGATAGCTTACCCCAGAGAGGTCGAGGGCCGAGGAGGGAAGGGGGGGGCAATATTTTGATATCTTAGGACAAAAATAAAAAGGAAAAAGAGCAATGGTGCAAAGGAAAAAGAGCAATAGGAACAGGGTAGGATGGAAACGAATACTGTGCTTGGAAAGCACAGGAAAAAAGGACTTGTGTTGTAGACGACCAGGGCCAAAAAAAATAATACGTAGAGCAGACAAAGTGCCTCCACAGTGGACACACACCTGTTGTTCCTCACCAACAAGCACGCGTTGATGGGTGAGGAAACTGTAGCCAATCCAAGAGCGGGTCAGAAGAACCTCACGGAAACGGTTCCGGTTATAGGAGGTTTTCCAGGTACCGAGGCCTGGCTTGATGATATGAAGCTTGTTTTTCGGCCCAAACGCACGAAGACGAGAAGCGCCATGACGACACACTTTTGATGCTGCCTGTATGGCTCCACGGGATCGAAGCGCTTCTTTTCTTCGCTTGGACTTAATGTGAAACAAAGTATGATCTATGACAGGTTAACCCGGGAGGAAACTTATACGATACTCCTTACGAGCCATTAAATTACTCGTAATCAATTACTTTTTGATGTACGTTTTTGTAATAATTTATATAAGTTTATTGGGAAGTAATCGCGAGAGAAATTTGATTACTTTTGGAACTGCTAAAATTACGTGTAACAGTGACGTCTTTTTTCCTCCCCTTGGTAACGGCGTCCTGTGTTTGTACACGTTCCCTAAAAAAAGGAAATCCTCGAACTAGGTGTGCGATAGGGAAGAGTGCACCAAAGTTGGTGGGTTAAGAAAATAGGTAGTGTATAGTTCGGTGCTTCTAATCCAATATTGGACAGTAGGAAATACCCGTTTTTAACCCGCGCGGCTGAAAAATGTGTCGTTTTGAAAATCATTAGGGAGTTTTAGAATAGCGCACGCTAAAGCTTTGCGTACGCAAAGAATAGCGTCGTCGCCACTGCGCATGCTCCGAACGCAAACCAGGTTTTGCGCTTTGCGTGCGCAATTTTAGCGTGCGCTATTTCTCGGAAATAGCGTGCGTACGCAAAGAGTCTTTGCGCTTCTCCAAGGAGGATTCGTGATCACAAGTTGGCTAAAGCCAAGACGAGCACAGGTTAAAAAAATGGCGGCCCCCAGGATCATGGTTGCGGTCGCTTTGGCGGCGTCGTGAGCGCGACGTCGGCGGCATCCTCGCGATTTTCAATACGGGACCACGGCACCACATTGCACTCGGTTTGGAAAACCCAGTAGGGTGGGCAACGATCACCGCCAACTTGATACGTGCGACGAGCGAGCATTTATCGGCGAAGGTCAGTACACTCTTGCCGAGGCGACGCATGCGGCGGACGCGACCGGTCGACCGCTCGCGTCGCACTCTCACGTTTAAACAAATGTAAAATTGTTACTCCGGACCAAAAATCTTGTTTTTTCTCAAGTTGCAGCATTTAGTGTGTGAAATAAAAATCGTGACTGTATCTTGGTGGCGTTGCAAGCGCGAGATGCTTGGGCTTCTGCGTCGCGGCGGAGAAACGCTATTCTAAAACTCTCTTACGTCGCGTGCGCTAAAGAAAGCGCTAAATATAGCGCTAGCGTGCGCTAAAATTGCGTGCGTTATTCTAAAACTCCTATTAAGTAATCGGAAAACTAACCATTGCTTTCCAGGTAACGGTCAATTACCTTTCTTCCGAATTAAACAAGTTTTATCATTTTAAATATCATTGCTTCAGATGTCGGAAACGATAATAACCTACACCGCGATTATTGCGCAAACCAACGACGGATTGGCGAAAAGGGCGATTCCAATAAATGGAAAGACAGCGCAACTGGCAGGCTCTATACAAACCGACGCCGATTGAACTCTGGAAGTCTTGTAAAACGCGCACCTTGTTCCTTAAGTCAGTGCGTGCATGTCTGATGTGAAATGAGCGGCCTCAAAAAGCCAATGAATGGTAATCAGGAAAGCGAGCACGGCAAAAAAAAAAAGAAAGAAGGCCGGAAAAAAGAAGAAAAAAGAGCTCGAGGAACGACTTCTAGAGCACTTCTTATGAGTTGTGAATGCGAAAGCATGCAAGCCGCTCGTCCGCTCCCTTTTTCGTCTGCTGCGTACTTTTCGTCGCCGGTCGGGCGCGTGCTCCCCTGGGCACGCTGACCTTGGACGCTCCGTGTTAACGGCGTGCTGATGGACACGCAGCGGCGTGGAGTGAGCGGTCATGGAAACTGACGAGCGCAGCGGCCAATGGGAGCCCCGTCGACGCGCGCCAGCCAATGGAACCGAGGGCGAAATCCATCACCTTTATTTCGTTCCTTTGGGATCGGAGAAACTAGGTGCCGTTTTTACGCTTCAAACTGATGACGTCAGATCGCTCCATGGGACAGTTAATTCTTTCGCATTAAAACTTCCCGTCATACCTCGCGGTGTACCGCGAACGAATGGCGGCGACGGACAGAGGCGCTCCACGCTCTTCTGCACCGAGACTTCGCACGATCACACTGCACTCTATAACCAATAGCGTCGCGTGGCGTCACAGTTTCACGTGGCTCCTATTTTGTGATCCAGGTATCGCTGGAAAGCGACCGTCACTCTTGCAGGAGAAGGCTTGTACCGTATACTTACTACAAGTAATCAAATTACTTGTAAGCGATTACTTTTTGGAGTAATTTCGTCATCATTTGATCGAGTTTACTAGGATGTAATCACAAAAGCAATTAGATTTTTTTAAAGTACTTAAATTACATGTAACCGTTGCTATTTTTCCCTTTCCCTTTCTAGCGGTGCCCTTTCTTCGGAGACGTTTCCTGCCAAGGAATCCTCCAGCAGTCTTTGACTGGAGGATGTTTTGTTCCAAAATCGGTAGATTAAGAGGATCATAAATCGGTGATTATAATCCAATATTTTACAGTACTAAAAACCCGTTTTTGAACCGGCAAAAACAATCTGTCTTTTTCTTCCAATCTAAGGTAATGGGAGCAGTAACAGCCAATTACTTTTAGTCTCGAGTAATCGAGTAATATAATTGAATATTTATAAAGCAAAAGTAATTGTAATCGCAATCCATTTCCTTCTTCCAGTAACGCGCGCAAGACTGCACAGGAGATATATGGCGGCGCGCAGCTCAATACACGCTTTCACCGTGCCTAAAAAAAAGGTTGTGTGTAAGTTTATACAGCCTAGAACTTGGTGTGCCTCAACTGGCGATGAGTCTCCCAGCTGTAGATGAGAAACTTAGCCAGTGCAGTACAAGCGCTAGCCTGGGGTCTTTAACGTGCACCACGCAGTAGTGATACACGACCGCACGCCGGTACGATGCTCATCCAGATCAAAACGGGCAGAGACGGGGATTGAACGCAGGATCCCTGGGCTCTGCAGCTTGTGCTCCGAGCTCCGAGCTGGTGTGCGCTAGCCCACACGGCCACCGATCCCCGGTACCTTGCCTAAAGCCCTCTTACAGCAGCTACGCCCGCTCAGTCTTCTGGTGCGACCCAACCTTACGCCAGCTTCCCAGCCCTCCCCCCTCCCCTGCTGGCGGCATGGCCCCTCGATCGCGGGCCTTGTGGATGCCCTCATCTCTGCGCTACGCGCGGCCTTCCTCGAGGCCAGGTCCCCTCCGCTGAGGGCCCATTTTCCGCCGTCTGCCCAGTCCTTCCCCCACCCGATGGACGATGAGGACGACTTCCTCCTCCAGGACCTCACCGCCAGCCATGATCCTCCCGGCCGGTACCGAGCACATGTCCATGAGGACGACTCCGACCTCAGCGACTCGGAGTGGGACCAGAGTCCAGAGAGACGTCCCCGTTACGTCCCCACCCAACGTGTCCACACCGGAACCCGTGAAGCGTAACTCTTCACTACTTCAGACCTTCCCACAAGAAGGGACTTCCGCAACGCCCTCTTGTCTGTCGACCATGCAAGTCGCCAGTCCCGGTTCTTCGGAATTAGAGACGTTGTCGAGGTGCAGTTACTCGAGCAATTTCTCCAGGTATGGGACAGCGTCCCCCCCACCCCCTCCGACCCTCCGCCAAGTTCCGTGTTCTTGACAAAGTCAGACTCTTGTACCACGTCACCTTGTCCGGATGGACAACAGCCGTGCAAAGCCACGCCGACCCGTAGGCGTCTCTCCTCCTCGGAGCACCGTTACCCCCAACCCCCCATCCAGCAGCCGCCGCTGCCGCCACCGAGCGACAGAGCCGCCCCACCCAGCGCGGCCGTCCAGGGAACCAGGCCTTCCGAGGCCGTACACGGAACCCTGTTATATCCGCCAAGGACCAAGATACCCCGGAGTGAAGCGTTGTTCTCCCCCGCCGAAAGAACTCACCCTCCCTACCCCCTTTCATCGACAAACTTCCTAATGTGGGATACCGTGGACTACGCTCCCATTCCCACAACATCCCCCACACCGGACTACGTCCCGGTGAGTGTGCCCCCTGAGGCCATTTCCTCTCCATCTCATGAACTACTCACTGCTGTAAGGACCCACCTGGACCTTGTCCTACATGACCCTCACCCTCGTAGTCGTACAAGTAAAGGGCCACCAAATAGTGGCCGTCGCCCAGGACATAGTCTCCCCACCAGATCTTTTGCTTCAGACTTTGACAGCGGCCGATTTACCTCTTACACCTTCCACATCTCCTTCCCTCACCGCGTCGTTCCCTGACTCTTTGAGTGAAGAGGACACTTAGGTCCTCGCTGCGGACCGCATATCCCGTTGGCTAGAAAACAACCCCGTTGCGGATGAGTCCCCAGTCTGGGGATGAACAAGACCATGACTCTCAGTCAGATGACGACGAATCTCGCCGTCCCCTCTTGCCCCCCCCTTTTGGCATCCAGTGCGACCTCTCCTTCCCCCACCTTGAGTACACTGGGACCGTACCGCTACCAGTTTTGGTTTCTTTCCCCCGCGGATCATGGTAGCCTTCGTGTATGCTCTTCCGCAGCATCAGTTGTGAACAACCGCCCTCCGAAACCTGAACAACTTCCTGTGCTCCGTGAGGCGGTTCAGTCCATGAAAGCATCCGGACTTATCCACCCCACCAAACGCGGACCATTTTTGAGCCTTATTCAGTTGGCCCCAAACTCAAGCGCTCAGCCTCGTTTCGTTTTAGACGAAAGTCACTTGACCCTCCACTTAGACTCCCCCCCCCCCATTTCCGTCTTGACCCCCCTCCCCAAGGTTATTTTACTGAACCCACTTCTACCCCACGCTTATTTCACGAAAGTTGACCTACGCCTTCTACCATAAAAGCCTCCACCCCCAGGCTCAGAGACTTACTGCCTTCCGTCTCGATGGAGAGTATTCTTGCTTTACAAGACTCCTCTCTGGTCTTCGACCAGCCCCATTCATAAGGGGCAGTTTGATACTTTAGACCCATGTTACGGATAAAAAACAGGACGCGGGATGGCCAAAAAAACATGCTTTTCGTGCAAGGCTCGTCAAATTATGAGGCGCTGGAGAAATGCAGCCTTCTGCGTTAAGTCCTTATTTCGAACTCTTTTGTTCGCCTTCCGCCCATTGAAAAGCATGCGGGAAGGGCCTTAGAACGCACCTGGTATCGCTGCGCCGCAGCGTTCTTCCGCAACATGAAGTTCGTCTGCGTTCCTCGCCGTCACCATGGCAACGAACGCCGAATGAATGGAAGCACGCACGCTACCGCCGCGTGAAGCCAGCAACAGCTGACGCCATTTTACGAACGCCGTCTGCTAGCCAAAGCCGAACGCGGTATGTCAGATCAACCGCCTCCGCCGCCGCGCCGCAAGCAAAGACGACGAAGCTGAGACACGCCGACGGCGAATAGGCGAGCAACAGCACCGCGAGACGACTACAACGGCGGCATTTATTGGGATCAAAGGCGCGAAATAAGCAAGAACAATTTTTATTTGAATCATAACACGCGATATCCAAGTTAGGGACCGACATACCTTTGCTGGATCTTTCCTGCGAACTTTTTACGAGAGACACGGGGTGCCGCGTACAGAACACAGCTCCGTTTGCAAAATATGGGGGCCCTGAAAAGGGCCGTTTAGACCGCTACCAGAACCTATAACGGACGTAACGAGCACCTCTGACGAGCGGTTTGGCGCATAAGTCGTCTTTATGCACGCAGGCGGGACGACGGGCCTTCAGCGCAGCGGATCACTCTCGAAGTCACCGGGTGCCGTCAGAATCCTCATCCTCCGCACTATAGGGAAGGTCCCTGTCTGCGTCGGGGCTGTAGATTTCGGCGGGCCGCGGCGACGAACGACTGAACCCATCAGTGTTTCCGCGCGCCTTCTCTCCGCCAAAACATGAACTTCTGCAAGGTGACCAGTGAAATAGTGGTATTCCCGCGCCGCGTCCAGATGGAAGACAGTTTTTGACGTGGGCCCAGGTGCCTCCACCGTATTGGTGCGGCACCAGTGTTCGGGCCGACAAAGTGCAGCTTGTGGTTAACGGCAGAGGTGCGTGAAGCGAGCGTCATCCGCAAGCTTGCGATAGCCAGTCCCAACAATCCAGTGATTACTCTTGTTCCAGGCGGACCCAACTTGGCTATTAGCCCCTAGCAGGGTTTTGTAGCGTCACGGGTCTCCACGGGAACAAGAAAGCAGCACCCGCCAGCCACTGCCCCACACCGCCGAAAACCCACTGGCCAGGCCTTAAATAATTCCCGCGATGGTGACTTTCGCCGCCCGAACATACTCTCGTCTAGCTCTAGAGTGCACGCCTTCGCCGTCCAATCAGTGCCTGAATGCTTAAAAACGGCCTTTACGGCGAACCTCCCGGTCAAAAGCTCGCCCAATCAGTTATTGTCTTACTTGCGATATCAGTCTCCCACTGAAATGACGGCGCTCGGTAGGTCCTGGCACCGGAGGATGATTTTCATGAGTTTCAGTGGCGCACGCCGTAAAGCACGTTCGCGCGCCACAGGGCAGGTGGTAAGCCCACTCCACATCGCGAGCTGATTGGCCGATATTTTAAAAGAGCTTAGTGAAAGCGATCTTTAGAACGCCGTCTGACACCGGTATTACAAACTTTAAGCGGTATTTTGTTTCTTGTTCAACCCACAGACACATAAAATTGCTGTTGATAACATAAAAGAGGCAGTAACAGACTTCTATATGTTTGAGAAGTTATATACGTGTTTGGAACACAGTTATTTATATCAGCTCCAAAATAAGAAATTTAAGGTTCTCTCAAATAAATTATGCACGTGCAGAGATTTGCAGAGCATCTTTCAGATAATTTTGGTGTGCATTTACTCATGATGTATATCTATAAGGTGATCTGTTGCTCAAATCTTCAGTCAGTAATAAAATATAATTTTACTGCCATCAACAAATTTGAGTGTATGAAGGTCGCACAACCACTTGAGACCGGCACGAGAGGACGATACTCGAAAAATACGCCAGCTGTTGCGCCGATCTGCGGAAACGTGTTTTTGTTTGTTCGCTGTTTGGCAGTGTGAAACACCTGGGCGCGGGGTATGCCAAAAAGGACAGTGTGCTCACATGATAGATTTAAGGGCAAATATACAAAATGTGCAGAAAGAGCGAGAAAATAAATTGCATTCCTTTTAATAATTCTATACACAATGCCTTACTGAAAAATGAAATACACAGAGATGAATGCAATGATATTCCTAATTACACATAAGTAGCGCGAAGTACAAAGATTCTTATATTTGTAATATAAACGACATTTGGGTATCAACTTGCGTGAGCTCCGAACTTCGCGAAATACTCTCTCGGTTAATACGACAATTATATTTGTGTCAATTGCTAACAGAAATCATCCATTACTTTTACTTGGAATCCAAAAACTGTAAATTTTAAATTAAATGCGGAGGTGGTCGAAGCTTTGGGAAGAACTTGAGAAGGACACTCCTGCGAGGCTTAGAGCGGCTGCCAACGTTCGGCTGTCCCTCTGAGGCCACTAGCATCTTACTTTTCATGTATCCATCCCGTACAAACGTTTTTTATGTAACGTCGGATTAAGAAGTCACATTTATCCTTTGAATGCTTCCATACTCAAGGAAAATTTGCTGCAGCAATTCAGCAACAACGAGATCATGTAACTGGGACCCGGTGCCTTAATGATGCGTACATTTGAAAAGGGTTGTGCAGCAATTTTTAAACTTTCCGTAAAAATAGCTAATAAACAATCCCCTGACGTTGATAACTTGTTAAAACACCCATTAGCTTTCCTCTCCGCGCAATTGCAGACGCAGGAAAAATAAAGGAAAAAAACTGCGTTCTCTCCTCATCTCGCAATTAGAACACGCGGACACGTGATTTGCCGCTAATTATATACAGCCAGCGCCCATTATAGTCATACTCTGGGGTGGGCAAAGCATACAGCATGGACTGAGCTTCAGATATTCTTAGGGTTCGGCTATTCTCATCTTTGATTGAACACGAGTCAATACCAGAATATTTGGTGATACTGATTGTAATGAACCCGAGCATTCAACTCGGGCTCATGTTAATCGAGATAGTCATGGTGTCACGTGACTCGCGGTGCAAACTCGGGATGCCATGTGACGTCAGGGTATCAATAACACTAATAAATCGAGTAACGTTCTCAATTTAAATCGACTTCACGCAGTGAGTCATGTGACGTCACGGGGCCACGTGACGTGACATTACCTGACAGCATGTCTCGACACAAGGACGTCACATGACGCATAGTTAATCATAGTGCAATATAAAGCACCACGAAAAACCCATAACTTCTTATAAATAGCAATTCTGAACACATAATCTGTCCCCAAAGTTCCCGGTTTTCTTTTTTTTATAAATCATTTCTTCAATATTTGTTTACAATCATTTCATAACTTTTCAAAGTATTCTCCCCCTGCTTTGATGCACCGTTGCCAACGCTTCACCCCATCACTAAAGGCGCCCTGGAAGCCGTTAGCGGGAACCTCCTTCAGTGAGGTCGTCGCAGCTGCTTTTGCCGTCTCCAGCGTTCCATGCCGAGTTCCTTTCAGGTTTTCTTTTTTATTTGCTTGGGAACAAAAAGAAGTGCCGGTGGTGCCAGATCGGAGATGTACGGCGGCTGGGGCAGTGTTGCCACACCCATTTTGCCAGCAACTCGGAGACAATGAGCGCGATGTGGCTTCACGCGTTGTCATGGTGCAAGATCCAATCGTCGCGAATTCGGACTCGTCGAATCCTGTTGCGCAACCGTATGAGCACTTCGCAGTAAAACTCCTTGTTGACTGTTCGTCCCTGCAGCACGAAATCACTGTGAACTAGACCTTTTCTGTCAAAAAACACAATGAGCATTGCCTCGATTCGCGATTTGCTCATCCTTGCTTTTTTCGGCCAGGGAGACTCCGTGGTATACCACTCGCTGCTCTGACGCTTTGATTCGGGATTGTACAAAAAAATCCGCGTCTCGTTCCCTGTGATCGCTCTGTCCAAAAATTCTGGGTCCGTTTTGTAGAGTTCATGCCATTGCTGGCACTTCAACAAACGCTCTTTCTTCATCTTACTCGTCAGGACCTTTGGCATCATTTTCGTGCAGACTTTCCTCGTTTGAAGATTCTCCGTTAAAATACGACGAACGATTGTTTTGGGGGTATTTCACACTCCTCTGCGATCATCCGAACACAATCACCTTGTCGAAAATTGACGCACTTTTTGCACCGAGTCGTCCGTTTGTGATGTCGATGGGCGTCCCGAGTGGTCGTCGTTGTTGACGGGCTCCCGACCTTCCCGGAACCTCTTGTGCCACATAAAAGTTTGGCTTTGTTTCATCGCGTCGTCACCGTAGGCTTTTCGAAGCATTTCGAGCGTCTTCGTCCCATTTTCACCCAGTTTCACACAAAACTTTATTGCATAACGCTACTCCAAAAACTGCTCCATTTTTGTCCTCGACGAGGGTGCAGTAGATACCTCTGCGCGGAGCGTGACCTGCCTCAACAACTGCCCGCAGGCAACTGAAACTGGTCTCATTTCAAAGCTGCGATCCCCCACTAACTTTTCCGCCCAAAGCCCCGCCCCACCAGGCGGCGTTGCCGAGTACAAAAAATCATTCCAGGAAGTTTTGTGACAGACCCTGCATGACGATTTGATTAATAAATAAAAAGACAGCTGCCATTATTTATTTTAGAATATTCATGTTTTGAAGTTGTCACGAATTAAGACTACGAGAGGATGAACAAGGAACTTAAGAGAAAGGTTTAATCGGCGAACTTGGGCTAAATAAAATAAAGATCGAGCGTCGAGACAGCAAAAAAGCGGTCGGCGGTTTTGCAGCGTAACAGCGAGTGAGAGCTGAGACTGACTAGGCAAGGTCATTCTGGCCTACCTATTTTTCATGCTCGGGGTAAGAGCATACGCGAATCTTCTCGATGAACGGAGGAGATATATTCTCGATTGTGCACGCGGAATTACTCCTTCCTTGACAAGTGCACCGCCCCGATGCAACACAAAACAAAACAAAATAATAGTAAGCTAAAAAAAGTCATCAGGAACACGAAAGTCCTCAGGGCTACCCAGCGTAGAACGGCTTCAGTCGAACGTCGTGAGACAACTCGGGTCGTGGTCGGCGTCGTGATGATGTTTGCATTCCGTCGGACACCAATTCGTAGTTGAGCTCCCCGACAAGACTAAGTACCTTGTGCGATCCGAAGTACCGTTTCAACAGTTTTTCGCTGAAGCCCTGACGACGAAGGGGTGTCCACAACCACACCTTGTCTCCGGGTTGGAAGTGAACTTCCCGATGACAAAGGTAGTAGCGGATAGAGAGCCTTCGTGTGCGCTTTGGCAGGGTGATGCCACCCTTGTAATACCACTCGCCGACAAACCAAGAGCCATTTTGGTTCTCGGCGATAATCCGTGGGGCTTATAACCTTCCCGCAAACAATCGCCTTGTCTCAGAAGTTCGAAGCAGCGTTGTGGAACCCACGGAGGAGGATTAGCAGTTTCGCCCCTCGGATGGGACGACCGATGGACACAATACCATTTTCCGGCGCACGGGGAAACGATGAGGAACGAAATGGCGGCGGAAGAGGGTTTGGGGAAAGGAAACAGGCAGTTGGCATCACTCTAAGCGAAGCGCACATGAAGGCACTCTAGTAGCGGACAGCGTCAGCACGTTGCTTGTCTTGAATCCGGAGTTGGGCGAGCTGGACCTCTTTGGCCCTTTCAAGGGGAACTCCGCCGATTTTTCGAGCTACCTAATCCAAAGGCATCATCTGAATGCGGATGGCTTCCTGATTCCGAAATGGCTATCTCGTTCTCCCAGATTCACTCTAGTTAATTAAAAAAGTGATATTTTATTTGCTGCAGAAGCCGAAACTTCGTTCTCCCTAGGTTTTAAAATCATCTGATGGGCTAGTTGGGTAAACATGATTAAAAAATAGCGCAAGGACGACGGAGGGAAGAACGAGAAGACAGGAAAGAGCGCTAACTGACAACTGGCGTTTTATTTACAAGAGAAAAGAAGACGAAAAGAAGTGATGCAATTCAAAGACAAAAAAGGATGGAAAAAGAAGAAGGAAGATAAAAAAGATCGAATAGGAAACAGAAGGATGCTCGTTGTAATTATATACAAAATATTATAAAGCAAAAATTGAAAAAGATAAAAAAAGAAAAAGAAAGAAAAAAAAAGAAGAGAAAAAGGAAGGAGAAAAACAAGCAAAAGAGAAAAAGAAGAAAAATAATTCAGTGTTAAAATAATGTGTAGGAAGGATCTTCAGGGATAAAGGCTGAGGTAAATCTGTTCTTTTTCCGATAAGGCTACTGAAGGAGCACTGATGCAGGCGTCGCCCTTGGATAATATGACGTGTGCTTCGAAGAGTTCTCTACTCCTCTGACCAGAAAACCGTTTGAGTACTTTCGTGTGCTCAAAGAGTGGTGTACACAGACAGTCTCTTACATGCACCGCAAGATGTCCTGCGGGAGATGACCTTAACGCTAAGGCATGTTCCCTTAGCCTGACATTTAGACAACGTCCGGATTGTCCCACATATACCTTTCCACACGAAAACGGTATTTCGTACACTACACCGCTGATGCAGGTGACATATTGGTGTTGATGCTTTACAGTACATTCTGCAGTTTGTTCCTGCTTGTTGTTGATTTTTGGGCATAGCCTCCTTAGTTTATCAGGAGCTGACATTACAACCTGTACATCAAACTTGGATGCCGCCCGCTTCAAGTTATGGGAAATGCGGTGTATGTATGGCACAACAGCCGGTCGGCGTCCCTTGAAGTTATTTCTTGTTGGTCTTCCACTTGATGTAATCATGGATTCAGCAACATCGAACAGGATCGAATAAGGATATCCAGATGCCGTGAGTCGTTGAATTTGAGAATTAAAACTCTCACCGGCTGTATGTTCACAGGATTTCGTGAGGGACGCACTTAAACAACTCCTTACGATCCCTCTCTTGATTAGCTTTGAATGGGCAGAGTCGTATTGCAAGAGCATTTTCTTTGACCTTGGAGAGTACATCCAGCAAGCTTGATCATCAAGAAACGATAACCGCAGATCTAGAAACTGAAGAGAGGAGTTTGCCGGCAACTCATGCGTAAACTTGAGTCCCTGTGCTTGCTCTACGAAGGTGTTTCGTATGCTGTCGGTTACCTCCGTGTCATTCTCATTGGGTCGGTCTTTCAGGAGGACAAGATAATCGTCAACATATCTGAATATGACTGACACCTGGCCGGTGTTAAGTGCGTTAGATATGGCCCGGTCGCATTGGGACAAAAAAATGTCACATAACACAGGTGCCACGCACGAGCCTATACATATACCCTTCTTTTGTATATATGTATTGCCATTAAACGTGACAACAGTGGCGGAAAGGTAGAACCTCAGAAGTTCTAAGAAGGATTCCACGTTGATTCCACATTTGTTCTGAAAAGATATGGAACCATTGGCCTCGATACACTCACTTACTGCTGCAAACAGTTTGTTGTGAGGTATAGAATAAAACAAATCTTCCACGTCAAGAGAGAACCCGAAGTGAACCGTCGTAGCATTCTGTTGCAGGTATTGGATTACCGCTTCAGAATTTGGCACCAGAAAAGGATCGTCCAGTTGGAGGGTAGACAAGTGACGTAGAAGGAATCGTGACATCATACCCTGCCAAGACCCTTTTTCCGTCACAACTACTCGAAAGGGACATTCTACCTTATGGGTCTTGGCCGTGAAAAACATATCTAAATGGTCCCTTCTGGCAGAGGTGATGTGCTTTCGCAGTTGCTCCAGATCAAGCCTATGGCACAATTGAAGCGCCTTAGCCTTGAGTGCCTTGGTTTTGAAGCCTTGCAACGTGTTAAAGTTCTTTTCAATGGCCACTGTAGCCTTTTCTAGGTAGTTCACCGTAGATGTCACAACAAAACACAACGAAACGCTCCGAGTTTTAGTTCGTCACAGAAGCTCTCACTGCAGTACAAAGCAAAAGCTTGTGCCAGATGTACGCCGTAAAACCGCTGGAAATTTCGATGCAAAGATCCCCAGTAAATGCATTTTAAGTCGTCTGCAAAGATTTCATGACTTAGAGATCACGAACGACTCCACATAACTATCAGCAATCTCTGTCTCATTGAACCGCATCACAGTTTACGTCTAACAAAGTCGCAGCCCTCGACCCTCAACAACAAAACATTTATTTAAACGATATTGGTATTCTAACCCTTTTAACCTTTGTGCTCAGAATATTAACTGTCAATCGCAGAAAATACGATAAAAGTTTCATCGTATAGAACAACGTACCAAGGTAACAAATTGCAGCTTTCACCGTTTCTTCCGTAGAGTCCCATGCATTCGCTGGACTCAAGCAATGGCTGCCGTTGGTGCCGCTCAACCCCAACAAAACAAGCCTCGATTCGCTATCCACCCCACTAGAATAGCGACCAGTATGTGGGACTTCGCTCCCCCCCCCTCCCGTCTCCCTGGTAACCCAAGTCATGAACCTCAGCATCCCTAAAAAAAACAACCTCAGCGCCCCTCGAAAAAATTCCTGGCTACGCCACTGACACGAGAAGACAATACGCAGCATTACACCGAAAAAAAGAAAAACGGCGATACAAAAAGAAACCAAAATATTTTCCCACATGTCGCTTGCGAAAAGGATGACTACGGGATGCACTTGCAGCTCTGCCCACATTCCTAACCGAAAGCACAAACATAACAAAATAATATTAGTCCGCGAAAAGTAGACCCCGAAACCTTGAACACGAATGAAGGAAACAGGGTCATGGGAGTAGTCCTTCGATGCGCAGTAGCCCAAGATGACCTCGATTGTGAAATAAGTAATAAAGGTATCTTACACATGGCGAAACGGGATATTTAATAAAATCCATGGAAGAAGTCAATTTTCATGCTTTCAACGCAGTGCAAACTTGATCCTCCTATTTGCCTTTTAGAATATATGGCACGAAAATCTCGTTGGAGATATGATTAAGAAAGAAATTTCCTTCCGCAACGTCGTGTCAGAAACTGTATTAGTGCCTCTGTTCTCTTAAGAAATGCTCATGAATGGCAAGTTGGAAAAGGGGTGGTTTGAAGACAGCCAAGCTCCCGTAAGCAAATATTTACTCCTAAAACCGGGAAATGTTCAACAGTGGTGCGAATTTCTATGGTTTTATTGCTTTTTATAAAATTATCTCGAAGTCAATCCGTCCGGTGGTTGCTGAGCAGTTAGACCAAAACGTTGCCATTAGAAATGCACAGGGCCTGGGGAGCTGCGTTTCCAGAACCGATCGCGGCACATCTCATCGTGTTGGTTTCCGAAAGACTTAAGAAATGACTCACAGAAAGCTAGACTATCAACGCATGTATGAAACAAGAAGTTTAGTATACATCGTAATCCAGTAAAACAGCGTTATGAACAAGACAACCATAAGTGCTTAAACATAGTAGAACACCCTTTAAAAAACAAATCTATGGAATTCTGGCTCTTTACCAAACATCTGCTTGCTAATGATCAACATATATGCCTTCGAGATCCACAGGGCTCCTGCGTTTGCCATAAAGGGTTGTAAATCGTTTTGTAGGTTTTAGTTCTTGCTATTCGCCTATGCAAAAATAAATATCTGCTATGATTCTTTGGCGTTTCGTGTACTTATGTTTTCCCTTCGATTACGGTTGAGGATAATGAAGTTTCAGAGGCCAAAAATAAACTTGAAACTAAACAGTGTACTGATAATGACAGCATACCTAGTTTCATTGTTAAAGGTCGTTGTCATCTAAATTGCTCCTGTTTTGAGGCACATTTTTAACTCGTCTCTTGCTCAAGGTAATATCCTTGAGCTATGGAAATTCTAACTAGTGATTCCTGTTTCCAAATGTGGTGACTCCTATTTACGATTATAATTACAGTCCTGTCTCATGGATATGTGTCTTTGCGCAAGTTTTTGAGAAAGTTGTGTACGGGTTCTTGAGTTTTTGAGAAAGTTGTTTACAACTTTCTTAAAAGGTTTGAAGAAAGTTTGTAGTTTTTACCTGAAGACGAAGCTATCTGTATTTTAGCACGGTTTTCCGAAAAAAAAATCAGTTGAGTCAAATGTATGTCATTCTTGAATTATTCAGCACCAACAGTTGCAAAGAGGAGACAAGTAGGTGCTATTTATTTCAATACATATAAACTCTTTGATCTAGCTAAGCACAAATTATTTTCGCATATGCTTGCCGTACATTGCTTCAGTCCGCATCTATGTACGTGGTATAATAGTTTAATGAGCAATCGTCATACATCTGGTAATGATTTTGGTAGATGCACCGATGAGTTTATTGTAAGTTCTGGTGTGTCTCAAGGTTCAATCTTGATACCAATTTTCTTTCTTTTGTCCATAAACGATATTGTTCATTGTATTAACAATGCAAATATTATTTTATTTACTGATGATCTCAAGCTTTTTCTAAGTCTTCAGTCGTTATCTGATCGTTCCCATCTTCAAGCCAATATCGATTCTATTTTCAAGTGGTGCTCGGAAAACGCATTGTCACTAAACCTCCAAGAGACGAAATTTACTGTGCTATCTAGAAAGCGCGATGTCATTTGCTTTTTTACACCCTTGATGGGGTTTCTATCCCACCGGTATCTCTCACCAGGGATCTTGGTGTCACCATCGTCAGTCTACTTTCTTCTAATAAGCGTGTCCTTATAACCAGGAATGCTGCGTTAAGAGTGTTAGGTATGATTTCACGATTACGTCATCAATTTCTTCTCCCTTTGTTTACTAAATTTGTATATGTCTTTAGCTGGATCACGGTTGGAGCTTAGCTCTGTTACCTGGAATTACTTGACTCTTACGTTGTCTGCAACGATCAAATACGTCCCGAGGCGAATGATTGGAACTGTAAATGATAGGTGTAATGGCGAAGTATTTCTACCATTATGAATCATTGTTTCATGGTTTTTCATTGCATAAGCTCTCATTGAGGAGACAGCGCATATATTTTATACTTTTGCACAAGGTATTTATAGGATATGTGAATTCGATGAATTTAGTCCAGTCTTTTCATTTTCATGTTCCGACGCATGTCAGCTGGAAAAGATAAACCTCTTACCCAGCTTGTATATCATACGCGTCACCTTCAGCGAGGTTACAACTGGCTGTTAACGCTGTTTGTGGATTTAGCTTTGATACTTTTATCTCCCATCGGGGTTTTATTCGGCATGTACGCGAATAGACGCATCTCTTATAAGAAGGACAACGCGGGTATATGCTTAGTTATTCATTTCCTGTGTTTGTTGTTTTAGAGATACTAATGACCGATATACTTGTATTTTGATATGTATGAATTCCACCCGTGCATCGTCCACCACATAGTAGACCGCGAAGATGTTCGCGGGCACGGGAGAAAATAAAAATAATAATTAGTAAAGCGTGTGTATTGAATTACTTACTTCATCGTTCTCGACTGAGCACCGGGCAAAGATTGGGCACGATTGTGGCCAATTTTTTTCCACGCTCAGTCGAGAAAGATGAAGTAAAAAAAATCTATAAGTGTTGCGTCCAGCGTTCGGCTTCACTGATCGAACACGAACCCCAACCCGAGCGCTGCGCGTCAAAACTTAAACACGTCATCCATGTTGTTGTTGTCCTCATCGGTGTAGTTCTCAATTTAGCCATCCAGTCATTAGGGGCGCGAAGGTTGAATTTCTTTCCCAATAGCTGTGGCTGCACTATGGATTCACGCAGGATGACTGCAATGCTTACAGCCGGAACTGTTCGGGCCTTTTTTGAACCATACCCGGCGGTGTTAGTACCCATGTAACTGCGGAATAAAGTTTTTTCTTTTTTTTAAAGTTGGGTAAATCAGAATAATTTTATTTGAATCAAATTGTTTTTATTTAAATCAATGTAGCTAAAATATTGTGATTTTTTACCAACAGATGTATATTTTAATATGGCTAATTGATTGAAAAATTCGTCCGATCACTGATAACAATGTTAAAAAAAGAATGGCTGTACGGTTCAGTTAACAACATTTTTTTTGTAATCACCGCCATACAAAAACAAAAACAGCGTAATTATTTTAGTTATCTATAAAGATTTAATTGTTTTTTCTTTCGGATTTCTATTTTTGCTTGCGACATTTCGTTTTAGTTTTTTTTTTCCTCTTTAGCGGTCTAATTTGCTTGAAACAGGACGTTACGTTCCGCGGAGAAATGGTAAGGTAGAATGTCGAAGGAATTAAGCTCAATCCTCCGATTTTCTGGGAGAGCACTGCTTTTCACCCGTGTTCAACCCTATAGGAATCACTCTTGCTTGTGGATTCTTTGATTTCAGAACAAATCAATTGCACAGCAAAAATCAAATGGTAGGCAAGCGGTAAATACAAAATATTTTTAAGAATATTTTTGCTGGACGGGTTTGATTTAAATCATCATAAGAAAGCTGGTTTTCTAAAAATCACGATTTAGATCATAATTAACATTACAATATAAATTATCTTTATTTATATTTTGCCCTGCTGCGGTTAGAGAGAAAGGGCCACTGCGCCCTCACTCCCTCGGCATTGCGGTCGCTACTTGCACAACCACGTACGTTACGGCAAGACGAGCTGTCGCTCCCTCTGGCTCTCTCAACCGCAGCCACCCCTATCCCTGCTCTCGTCGGTTCACTTCGGGGTTTTGAAAGGTTCACCTGCGCGTCTGCGATTCGCTATATGTCTGAAAATTGGGAAAGACAAGCGCGGCGGGCTGAGCAGAGTAGACGGAGAGCCGCAGCGGCACTTGAACAGCAAAGGGCGAAGGACCCCAACTATCACGCACGACAGGTAACGCGTCAGCTACCTTCGCCCGCCTCCTAAATCAAAGATCCTACATCTAATCTACTCAGCGAGGCACGTAAACAAGTATCCTAAAGCAGATCTACTAAAAGCAAATCTCCTAGAGGACATTTTTCAACAGCCCAAAAGCTGCCACTGTCAACCTCGTCGTCGTTTGCAATCTTTTCCGCACATACCGCCCAAGGTATGGTTGTGGTGGTGAAATTGTCGTTATGATAACGAGGTATGTGTTCCTCAAGAATCGTGAATCGTGTAGAAAAACAACATTGAGACCAAAATAATTTAGTTCTCCCTTTTACGATACAAAGTTAAACCCCTAACTTGAAAGAGACAGACAAATAACAGATCATTACGGTGCAGCGATTCATATGTACACAGAAATGTATGTATGACAGATGGGCCAATTTATTAAGAATATCACAAAATTGAAAGAGGACTAAAGTAAATTTTCATTACGTAGTTGAGGCTATATATCTGTTTATATCATATTCACAATGTCGCCGGTGCAGTGACATGTCCGAGATGGCTACAGAGAATCGGGAATCGATGAACCAATGCCAAGAACTACGGTGACATTGGTGAGTCTACCTATAAAACAAAACTAGAATGAAGACTAATTATTACTGACAACTCAAAATGCAAAAATAAAAACACGAAACATAGCTAAAAGGCAGCTCTGAATACGCGCAATAATCATCCCCTAAGTTTTTTTGGGCCGCAGCTATACACGTTTGTACGTACGACCTCAGGGCGCCGCCATTTTGCTGAATTGGGGTGCGATTGACGCGGCCATAATCTGATAACGACGCCTTGCTAAAGTGTCATAAACGGATTATGGCCGAGCCCAAGCGCACCCCAGATGAGCAAGATGGCGGCGCCCTTAGGCCGTACTTGCAAACGTGTATTGGCGACTTTAGCGAAATCGACGCCACCTAGCGGCAACGCCGAGAAGCTCAAAAGACGAGGTCGTTTCGACTCTGTTGTTTGCTATGCATCTGGGTTCTCGTACGCAGCATGGAAGCAACCATCGTGTCCAGTAATTATTTTTATGCTTCCGCCGTGTCACTCCTACGAACTGACTAGAAAAAGGCGTCTACCATCGAAAAATCGCTTTGCTTTCATATGTAACACTGATTTTACGCTTCAGTGCAAGCAATTTAAAGTGGTCAGCGTGCTGAACGACGAAAACGACCTCCTTTTGCCCGCCATTTTGCCTGACCAGCGCCCCCTATAGTTTGCTAGAGTCGCGAATTCAACAACTCAAGGTCATTAGGTCACGCCGCAGTGGTGGCGCTTTGGTCGCACTTCCGGCCTGTGGTATGGGCGGAGTCGCCTTGCAGGCCGGGGAACATTGCTACGTTGTTTAGGCAGAAAACAGTAGAGACTTGCCTTCTGGTTAAAACGCTGGACAGTTGTGTAGGATGGGGCTGCACCGAAAGAGCTGAAGAATGCGTGAAGATTAGTTCGAACGTGTCTTTTACCTGCCTGGTCTGTTGGAGAACTTAAACATGTGCCTTCAAAAGAGACTCCATCGGACCGCCATCAAAAACGTATAGAGCATTGAGGATTCATAAATACCTTTTGCCATAAGGTTTATTTGTGCTGTTCCGACATGAACTCGGTGTACCCGCCAAGCAATATTCGGACCACAATGATTACGTTCAACGCGTGTTCACGTTCAGATGATCATCCGCACGTTCAAACAATCTTATGCTCGGGCAGACTGCAGCAGCCAGTAGACCACATCAGTGTTATGCACAATCGACATAGTAATTGCGATGCGAAGGAATTGTGGGGTCTCTAAGAGCCAAAAATATTACAAAGTGTCCCGTCTAAGTCAGCTTGATGTAAACAGTAGATATAAGGCGATCGCCAGCTTGTTAATTTTATTTATTTATTTAAAAGTTCCCTCAGGGCCCGAAGGCATTACAGAGGGGAGCCGGTTACATCAGTGGAATTTAACAACATACAATAAATAACAACCTATGAATGCGAAACAATATGTACATATTAGTGAAACGCTGAAATGTGAACATTGTTAAGGCAATTTTTGAAAGCAACGCTATCAGATATTGATACCACAGACGCTGGAAGGTGGTTCCACAACACTGTGGTTCTGGGTATGAATGAATTGTGAAAAGTAGTAGTGTTACATGAAGGGACACCCATCTTGTGTCGGTGATCGAGAAGTGGTGAAATGTAAAAGGAGATGCTAATAACTTGTCACGCAAAGTATGATTGTGTTAGTAGATTTTGTGAAACAGGCACAAACGGAAAACTTCTCTACGCGATGCAAGATGAGGCAGGTTCAAACTTAATTTCATGGATGTTACGCTGGCAGTGCGGTGATAATTAGTAAAAATGAATCGGGCGGATCTATTTTGAATTGCTTCAACTGCAGATGTTAATACGTCAGTACCGGGGTCCCAAATTGAAGAGGCATATTCTAGTTTAGTGCGAACAAGCGTTTTGTAAAGAAGTAGTATAAGAGATAAGGGGCTGCTGAAAAATTTTGTTTTATGAAACCCAGCATACGATTGGCGTTACTTGTTACGTATTGAATATGAGTTTCCCAGGACAGATTGGATGAAATATGAACTCCCAAATATTTGTAGGTTGTAACTTGGTGTAAAGGAGTATGGTTCAGGTAATAACAAGAGACATCACTGTGAAGCCGAGAAACCCTCATTACCTTACATTTGTTAGTGCTAAGCTGCATACGCTATAGGTCACACCATTCAGATACACGGTCAAGATCACACTGAAGAGAAGAAACATCGGATTTGTTATTCACTTCACGATATATGACACAGTCCTCAGCAAACAAGCTAATTGAAGATGAAACACAGGAAGGTAAGTCATTGACATATTTAAGGAAAAGAAGAGGACCCAGTACAGACCCTTGCGGCACCCCGGACGTCACAGAAGCTGAAGGAGAAGACGTGTCATTCGCAAATACAAACTGAGACCGGTTAGTTAGGAAGGCGTGAATCCAAGATAATGTACCGAAATCAATACTGAGTTTGCTTAGTTTATGAAGTAGTAGACTATGTGATACCTTATCAAATGCTTTAGCGAAATCGAGGAATATGCAGTCAGCTTGGGAACTTCGATCAAGAATAAAGGTGAAGGTCGTTAGTGAAGGTTAGTATCTGGGTTTCACACGAAAATCACTTACGAAAACAGTGTTGCGCTCGAGAAAAGAAGTTATTAGACTCCAAGAAGTTTACTAAATGTGAAAAAATTACTTGCTCAAGAATTTTGCAAGGGATGCTTGTTAGTGATATGGGGCGGCAATTAGAAGGAGAATGTTGATCACCCGTTTTGTGTATCAGCACCACCTTTCCCACCTTCCAGTCGTCAGGTAAACACCCACAATTAAGAGACTGACTAAATAGTTTAGAAAGTATTATAGATGAATATTCTCTGGCACTTTTTAGGAATTTTGAATAAATAGCATCTACTCACACAGAACACGATATTTTTAAATTATCGATTACATTAACAATTCCACAAGCCTCAATAGCAAACGCGTACATAGGCAGAAATCCAGTATGCTGAAATGGAGGTGAAGATGACAGGTTAACGTCTGAAAATGAAGCGACAAAGGCGGAGTTCAAAACAAGGGCACACTCACTAAAAGGGACAGCTTTTCCAGAATAACTAAACAATGATATTGACGATCTTTCATTTCGACTAATTACATTCCAAAACTGCTTTGGGTTGCTTGTGAAAAGTGATGGTAAATTTACATTGAAATAAGTAGCCTTCGCATTTTCAATAGCACTTTTATAATTAGTGGCAGCAATATAATATGCAGACCATTAAGAGTCAACATTTACAAATTTAGGTGCTCGAATTTTTTTTTCTTGTTAGAAAGCCTTTTTAATGTGGTGTGAAACCATGATGATTGCGGGAAAACTGAAATATTACGCAAAGGTATATATGTATTAGTAAGATACACAACCTGCATTTTAAATAACTCCCAATTTTCATGAATTGAGCTTTCCGAAAAGAGTGGCAAGTAATCATCAAGAAAAAGAGAAAGTTCATTGTTAATGGCCTCGAAGTTACCTTTAGCATAGTCGCGTATTTTTTTCTGATTCTTTGGAGCATTTCTAACAGGAACATCGATGACAAATGTATTATTGAATGATCACTTATGCCCTGCATGGTGCTAATTGAAGATATTAAAGAAGGTGACGTTGTTAAAATTAGATCCAATATGTTGGGTGTTGTATGGGTAATTGTGGTATGAAGAGTCACCACTTGACTGAATCTGAAATCGTTACACAAGTTTATGAAGTCAGTCGCGTCTGATGAAAATGGGTGACTGTATGCATACAAGCCAATCCAGGCTATACTTGGGTAGTTAAAAATACCCAAAAGAATGATTGGAACGGAAGGAAAGCGCATTAATAATGAGTTTACTGCGTCATGAAGTCTGGTAACGAAGGAATGATTGTTAGATGGCGGACGACAGCAAACGCCCAAAATAAGTTTCTGGTGATTTAAATGCAAACAAACCCCATGTTATTTCCAATTCGCTACTCAGGCGCACACAAAACGAATCAATATGACTTGCAATTCCGATTAACACACCACCACCAGTCCTTTCACCTCTATCGCAACGATAAACCTTGAAACTTTTTTTCACAACAAAATATTTGGGAATTTTTAACACGAATTTTTAACACTCCTTATATTACAAAAAGTACTGCAAATGTTTGTTTTTATCAGTACGACCATCACCCCTCGCAACTCGTTATGATGATACAGGTGTTAGGTTAGTTGAAACAATCACTGTGTTATCTGTCGCGCGCACATCGGGGGCAGAACCGAGCTTAAAAACCGTATCAGTAGCAGGGTTAGGCAGTATCGCGGTACAAATGTATAGCGATAGTATTTCAGAAATACAATTTGTATCTGTATTTCTGTATCGCGATACATTTTTTTCACCAGGACCTGTATTCATGAATCGAAATACATTTGGAATGTTTCTTTGTATCGCGATACCATCAGGATGAAATGTATTTCGTTACATGTCTTGAGAAATAATCCCCCCCCCTACCAATATACAAGTCCGTGCGCATATTTTTTTTTTTTTTACTTTTTTGAGAGCACTAGGGTTAAGCAGATGCTGGGGCATTGTTACTATGCTGACCGAATTTCCTTCCGATTCTCCAAATAAATTTTTTATGCGTCCTCTTCTCTCTTCTGAGAGGTATTGAGTAGTCGGAGACTCGAACCAGGTGGCGTGCCAGGAGTGGAGTCGGAGCATCTTCTGTCGCAGGTCCTTAGGTAGGGATTTCTTGAGTCCTTGTTTGCTGGCATCCGATGCCTGCTGCTAACAGTTTTTCTTGCCTTAGCGTAAAGTTTCATGGTTCAAGGCCACACCTACAGATAAAGAATATCAGTTCATTTCACCGTGACGTCATGTGATCAATGTCGTCAGGGGCGTGCTTATTGGACAGGGGTGTGGTTACGTTTTGATGGGATTTAGAGTGACATAGACTTTATTTAGAGGTCGAAGCTCTCCGCATCCCTCGTCAGGCATGCGTGATGTCGGGGAAGGGACCGTGGTCAGTCTTTGATGAAGCGCTTTTTGACCCATTGAGGACTCCTCGTCGTCCGAAACCACTAGCTTCAAGGCAAAGTGCCAAGCATACGGGAAAGTAATTTCGGGATCCAAAACTTCCACTTCAAACTTCGTCTCAGTTGGCGTCTCAAACAAATTTGAAAAATGTATTGCAGTATCAGTATTTCTGTATTTGTATTTCTGCCCTCCCTAAATGCATTCCTGTATTTCTATTTCCAAATACTTTTTGCCTCTATTTAAAACGTATTTCAGAAACGTATCGCGATACATATTTACAGATATATTTCAGTATCAGTATTTCAGCTACTATTTTAATGTATCCCAGTATTTGTATTTCCAAATACATTCTTTGAGTATTCCTGCCCAACCCTGATCAGTAGTCGCGTTGTACATGTAGCTCTTTGTTGACATGCAGCTTGTTATACCGCAGCTGATATAGGCAATTGGAGAAAAATCTTCGGTGATATACGTCGTGCTTCCTTTTAATTTTAGATTGCGAGTAGAGCACCTTGTCCTTGACCTTAAAGGAAGAAAACTTTATAACTAGCGGACGACATCTGTTAGGATTAAAGGAGCCGATTTTATGTGCGCGCTCAATGCAATCTGGAGTAACCTGGAGCTGAAGGGAACGGGAAATGAGCTCGAGAAATTTCGTTTCACTTTCCGTCCATGTTTCTGACGCCACATCGGGAAGACCATGAATAATGAGGTTATCACGTCTTGAACGATCTTCCAGTCATTAAAACGCTCGAGTAAGTTAACGTTATCGTTCTGCAGAGCCTCATTGACGCCCTGCATCTCTTTGAAGGGCGTGGTTTACAATTTCAAGCGCAGAAGCCTTACTTTCAACAAGAAGCAGTCGACTTCCGAATTCGTTAATTTTTGCTTCAATGGATTGCTGTTTTTGTTATTTCTTTCACGGTTTTTATTAAACTGCTCTGCCCCTCCTGTGACTTTATGGCACGAGTATTAAGGTCTTGCAGCAGCTTGCACGCATCAGCTAGTTGCGTCGCTTGGGCTTCAGTCATGGGGCCGGGGTTAAGCTCTACATCGCCAGAGAGTAATAACAGTGACATCGAAACATCAAGACACTCTAGAAGTAATGCGGAAAAAAAAAAAACACTTGGGCACGAAAACAGCAAGAGGCAATGGTTGTTAGTTTTTTTAGCGTGTAATGATGGAACGGAACCAACCTGCACAAGGATGCACACAGCGTTAGAACGATGCATTCCTAGGCTGTTTCCATGCCCACTGAAGTATCCAAGGGCGCTCACGTGGTTTTAAAGTCAGGCCGTCGGTGTGTGACGATGTCGATGTCGATGCGAAAACCCTCTCGAACTGACTGAAGACACGCTGCGGCTGCGCTAATCCGCAGGAGCACCGAAGGGCCGGCTGACGATCGTTGTCCAGAAAGACAAGTAACACTTGACTATTTGCTGACGGGGTGGCGATGACTGGTTGAAGTGACGGTGACCCAAACCGCAGGAAGAACAGCGATGCCATTATCTGCACAAGGATGTACACAGCGTCAGAACGATGCATTCCTGCTGTTTCCATGCTCGGATGCCTGACACACTCGGTTTAGTTTTACGTCGGTCATTTTCAGTTTCGATATAGACTACCGAAGCTTCAGATCTCGCTTATTTTGCTGCCCGAGGTACGTCGAGAATGTTAGCATTACAGCAAATTTCACCATGTAAATCTGGCCCTATTCTTCGGCGTCTACGCGGAATCGATCGCCATGCGTCAATTCTACAGTCTGCGCTGTCACCAGCTTTGACTGATCTCGCTCGAGGCCAATGAAGTAGTCAGACATTACTGGGAAGACAGAATCAGCAATTCCAACGTGAGAAAGGGCACGGAAATTATCACCAACGCGAACAAAACCACATCCCAATGGTTTGTTGATGAGGGACGGCGCCGCTTCTTCCACACCCCATAATGGATGCGCGGCGCAGCTTGCCTCCGGTAGAATAGATACTTGGGGTTGCGTGGATATTTATACAGCGAGTAGTTGGTCAGCCATTTCAAAGTTCTGACGAGTCACTCGCTGTAGATAAGCAATTTATCCAGTGCAGTAGAACCGCTAGCCTGGGGTCTTTAAAGTGCACCACGCAGTAGCGATACACGACCGCACGCCGGTACGATGCTCATCCAGATCGAAACGGGCAGGGGTGGAGATTGAGCCCAGGATCCCTGGGTTCTGCAGCACGAGCTTTCGCTCCACGTGCTCCGAGCTGGTGTGCGCTAGCCCACTCGGCCACCGATGCCCCG
Organism: Ixodes ricinus; assembly: GCA_037355805.1. Lineage (NCBI taxonomy): Eukaryota > Metazoa > Arthropoda > Arachnida > Ixodida > Ixodidae > Ixodes > Ixodes ricinus. Next base: position 38,909 of record JAZHYW010039913.1, read on the forward strand.
CCTCCGCTAGAGGCGCACCGGTTTAATGGTAAAAATGAGTTGGTGTATTGTCAAGATAGAAGCATGAGCTATCTCATGCCGGAAAACGTTCTACAAAAATCACGTGAGTGTATCGATTCGTCACAGTCGTGGGATTGTTGTAGAATTTGACCAGTAATATATGAGAACCATGTAAGCTTGGGGTTTCTCTTGTTCTTTATGTTGCTTTCAAATTGTCTTTTTAGTTGTTACACTCGGCTACAAAACTTTTAGAACACTCGTTAGTTGCGTTAGCTACAAAGTATTAGACATTTCTTGAGTGTCTTCTTTATAAACTTGTGTATTGCGCAAGTGTCTCAGTTGCTCAGGAGAAACGTCTCTGGCCTAGTGAACTGTATTCTTTCAACTAGGAAAGAACGACAATAAATAAGTTTAGGCTATACGTTTGTGTGTAATTTGATAAGCTTTTTTATATAATTTTCTGCCTTCGTTTCAGCCTAGGAGCAGTGGGTGGTTTGCTACGTTAATTGTAACCAGAAAAATAAAGATAATCATACTGTAACTATACTCACCTTAACCAGGAAAGATGGCTATCCCTGCATATTAGTCAGTGGGGTAAGTGACATTTCATCAACCGTTCCCCACACATTTAAAACCGGTAGCTTTATAGAAACTACGATAGAAATACGAAACCGAAAACGAGATCCTCAATATTGACGGAAAGCCATCACAGATCGTAAACAACCGTATTACTTGCATATGGACATCTCCAGATCCCTGTTTGCAATATAAAAAGTATGCATTTGAGCGGTCAGAGATGTCAACAAAGCAATTTTAGGTGCGGCGTTTGCAGACGTAATTAAATCCATCGGTTCACCACCATTATGATATTTACCGATCGCCCTCTCGTATCGGCGCGTTATTTCTAGGTAGACTTTCCTGTCTTCGTTTAAAAGCGAAATCGGCGGACGTTTCCAGGTGTTTCTTTATTTTTGAAGTACTGGTGTATTTCCTTTATCTGTTTCAGACGGACGCTAAAAACGGTAATAACCGGTGAAAACGTCTCATGAAAAACGAAGAGCTGAAGTTTGATTTGAAGGTTTCGGCAAAAACAATCCTAGTTGTAAAAGAAAAGCATTTTAGCAAACGCTTTTTGTTGTTGTTATAATAGAATTTATTGTTTGCAACTCAACGAATGTTTATCAATGTTTTCGGTTTTGCTGATCTTATACTTTGACACGAATCAAACTTCGTCGGTGTTTTCCACTTAAATCTGGAAAGTCTATTGCCTAGATATATTGCTCTATGCCAGTATAAGTTGAGAAATACTCATGCATAGTGTTTGCAATATGCATGAGTTATATTGAATCTACTGGAAAAAAAACTTTAGCAAAGAGTTATTTGAGTAGAGTTATAAAACGGAGAGAAAAAGCCGTTATTAATGACACAGAGCTTTAGTATTCTGACATATTGTTAAACATGAGAAATATCTTGCCTTAGCTTTTTCTTTCTTTATAGACATGCCAAATGGGAGTCTGTACACCTTGAAGGCCAAAGTCGTAAGGATGTAACTGGGAAAACACACACACATACACCTAGAAGACAACCGCACAACTAACTACAATGCTATTAGATGCACAATCGGATTAAAATGAAATACCCCATAAAATTATTACGTTCCGTATTTCTTTTTTCCTCACTAACAGAAATATGTAATAAACAAATATCAAAATACGATTGTTCCTCTTTTTTATTTTTACTGTTCTGAAACTTTACATGCCAGTTGCAGTCATTTAAAGTTTCCTGGGTTGCAATCGTCTTCCCAACAAATATACAAGCAGCCATCAACCAACCTCCACCAAAATCGTGTTCAGCATTAAAGAGATTTTTAACCTACGGTCTTCGCATGGAGCTAAGATTGTTGGAGCATTGTACGTTCTGCGGATGTCGGAACTTTGTAATATGTTCTTGTTCGATATCCTTTTCGACTCCAAATCTCTGCCATAGAATGTCCAATGCGTCCAACTAGCTAGAGTTGCATTTGCGTATGCCAGCGATACATGCAGCTGAAGGTTAAATGAGAAGGGACGGAAGATAATGAACCTTATCAACTCGATACAGATAGGATGCCTTTCTGTATGTTTTTAATTTGGCTTAGTTTCCAAAAGATTTGCCATTGAGAGATGCTTTCCTAAAATTTTAACATTTCCAATTTTGGCAGCCTTGCTCTCGTCTTCCTGGTGTCTACCCTACGAAAGCGTGTGTCCCATTTGCTTTGATTGGATGCATTTTTATTTTTATTTGTTTTATCACAGAGCCCTCATGGACAAAAGGATGTTACAGAAGGGAGTGGGCAACTAAGCAAATTAAATACACACATAGGAGTTAAACAGAGTTATGGGACACTTGCACAAGAATAATTATTAAAAGCACTTTTAGACAAACTTAGTGATGGTATCGATATTATAGATGTAGGCAGGCGCATCTACTCTGACGATGTTCTAAGTATGAAACAATCGTTATAGGCCGAGGTCCGATGAGGAATGCCAACTTTGAACTGATAGTCGAGGCGTGAAAAAAATGTAAGATGAGTCGAAGAGGAGTGTTCTATTTTTAGGATAGGATTAGTATGATATATTTTGTATAAAAAAGCCGTTTACAACTCCCTGTAACGCCGAATTGGAGCTCTTGAGGAGGAGGAGGGAAGGGTAGTGAGGGATGGGTGTACCCCTCCTTTCTCCTCCCTCCCCTCACGGGGTTACGTGACCTCGGGGAGGGGGGGGTCACGTGACCTCGGGGGGTTACGTGACCTGGGGGGTTACATGACCTTTGGGGGGTCACATGACCTAGGGGGTCACGTGACCTGGAAGTCACGTGACCTTGCGGTTACGCCGACGCCGCTAGAGCCGGAAACGGGCGCATAAGAGCTGCGCTCTAAAAAAGTCGAGATTATCACAATCCCAGTACGTCTACTTGATCTGCGCCAGCGAGCCAAGAACAATCCGATAATAATAGGAGTGAAAAAATGAAAGCCGTTTACAACTCCCTGTAACGCCGGATTGGAGCGCAGCTCTTGAGGAGGAGGACGGAAGGGTACTGAGGGGAGGGTATACCCCTGCTCCCTCCTCCTCCTCGTTATCCTGCCTGCTACTCCTCCTCCCCTTATCCTCCCCTCCACCCCTCCTTCTCCTTCACCTCCTCCTCATCCTTCAACCTCATCCCCTTGCCTCCTCCTCCTCTCATCCTCCCTCTCCTCCTTTCTCCACCTCCCTCACGGGGGTCACGTGATCTCGGGGAGGGAGAGTCACGTGACCTGGGGAGTCACGTGACCTTGGGGGCCACGTGACCTGGGGGTCACGTGAGCCCCGTGAGTCACGTGACCCCTCTAGACCACGTGACCCCAGGTCACGTGACCCCCTAGGTCACGTGGCCCCAGGTCACGTGACCCCCTAGGACCCCATCGTGGCCCCAGGTCCACGTGACCCCAGTCCACGGGACCCCAGGTCACGTGACCGAGGACCCAGGTCACGTGAGGCCCTAGACCACGTGGCCTAGGTGGTCACGTGACCTGGGGCCACGTGGTCTAGGGGGCCACGTGACCTGGGGTCACGTGACCTTGCGGTTACGCCGACGCCAACGGCGACGCCGACGCCAACGGCGACGCCGACGGCGACGCCGCTCAGGCCGGAAACGGGCGCCTAAGAGCTGCGCTCTAAAAACATAGACGGAAGCATCTACGGCGCAATGAAAGAGGAGGTAAAGATAGGACAACTTTCATGGATGAAAAGCTGGCTGTACGATGATAGTTGGTAAGTATAAAACGAACGCTGCAATACTGAAGTGACTCCAGGTTAGCTGTGAATGTGGTCGGACTAGGATCCGATATTGCAGCAGCATAGTCTAATTTCGAACGAACAGAATTTTTGAACAATGCAAGCTTAAGGGAGATAGGGGTTAAAGAAAAGCTTCGTTGTAGGTAGCCCAGCATGGAATTGGCCTTAGCAAGGACGTGATTAATGTGAGTCTGCCAGGATAGGTCGCAAGTATTGCGCACATTGCGATATTTATAGGAAGTCGCAGAAATCAGAGGAACGTTACTAAGCTAGTCAATGGAAGGAGATGTGTTACGACGTGAAACTCTGTATGAACTCATTAGTATTTCAGTACAGTAGTTTAGCTTTTCTAATACTTAGATTAAATTATCCTTATAGATCATGAGCTTTTTCTAATCTTGTTTAAGGTAATCGTTTCTTATGAACTGTTCGACCACCCGATTCAAAATTTTAACACATCGTTATGTTTGTTGTCAGTCTCTGCATAAGCGTCGCCAGCTGGCTTAGTTTATAATCGTCGTTCGCCTGTTTTGTACTGACCTCATCTATGGGTGATGTGGCCAGTGCTCGACGGGTTGTTGTCTTTGTCCGTATTTGTTCTACGGGGCTATCTTCAGAGGTTCCCTGACATCTCGTTCGATTTTCCGCACATTTCAAGTTGCTTCTTCATTTTCGTCAGCACCAATCCTTGGTAGGAACTTTCTTACACAGCCCTTTATTTAATTAGCTTTAATTTGACTCGTCCGTCGGAATCGGGCACATGAGTGAGAAAAAAAAACGGGCGTGCACGCCTGACAATTACGCGAGACTGCTCTCCTTCAGGCTGCGGAAAAACTCGCAGTAGAGAAGCTCACAGGAGAGAAGCTCAGGGTAGAAAATATAAGTACAAAAAAGCTCACCGCAAAGCCGTCGAATACGAATAGAACCTCACCCAGGAATCTAAGGATTCAGTGTTCACTCAATTGAAAAGCGTTCACTCAATTGAAGTTTGCGGAATGTCTTATGTGCATCTGTACATTCTGCACTTGAAATTTATTAGAGCATATTTTTTAGCCAAAAACACAGTACGAAAAGCTTCCAACTGGAACCTTGTCTAGGTCCAGTGTCTCTGCGCGTACTGAACTACAATACAATAAAATAAATGACAGTGCTATTACCTAAACAAAATAAGGGCACGCTCTTTTTTACTTAAAAAGCTATAAACACATCCAGCAATATTTCAGGCGTTTCTTGACAAAAGTAAAATAAATAATTTCAATAAAACCTTATTTAAAGGATAATTGGAGAAATATAACAATTGTGTAGAAAACTGCAGATTGTGTAGTGTATAGATATCCATATATTTAATGATTGTTCATGTAGTATACCGGCAGTGCATGGCCAAATCTTTACATTTTACCATTTCGTTTAGAACCAGTTGTTTCACAACTTAGCTGTACCAAACTGAAAACTAAGAAGTCATATTTCCTTTATCTCGTGTAACGTCAAAATTAAAAAAGGCAACACTTGCACAAAAAGGTCGCCATAAAAGCGGAACGAGTGCTGCAGTGGAACCTACTGCCTTTAAAGGTGAGAATGCCGTGGCACTTTTAGGAGCTGTGCAACGATTTTAACGTTGAAAGAATTGGCATTTTCTACTTTTGACATTGTTCATCTTGTCACAAAGGACAGAAAACACACCTCCTTCCTTCGAAATGTTGCGATTCCGCCGCGTAATCGCGAGGCAAAAATGAGAATATTCCTCGACCTGCAGCCGCGAGCGGCGGCCATGAGAAACACGCGGCATGACGTCAATGGGGAATCTTGTAGAAAGATAGCAAGTTGTGCGAATACCTGCTCGATAAAAGGTAACTTTTCTATAAATCTTGTCGTTCCAACATAAATATAAATGCGTCAAAACCTGGTATCATCGACAAAACTTTTATTATACGGAGTTTCAGTGGCGCCATCTATCCTAGGTCCACAAAACCGTCAGCAGCGGAACAGCCGCCAGAAGCCGGAGGGGAGGGGGACAGGGCCGGACGGGTATGGCCGGATCCGGATGAGACTTTCCTCCTTTCACCATATTGTTCGCGCTGCGCCCGCCAGCACGTGGTCACGCGGTCGCGAGCGGATGAGTCCTCGCTGCTCACTGATGGCTCTAAAGAGAGAGCTTCACCGGAACCCCGCGCCTTCCCCATTGACGTCACAGCGCACGTGACTCGGAAGTTAGTGAAGGAGTTGAGAGGCGCCGAAAACCTCAATCTTTGTCCATTTTTAAAATAAAAACTAGGACATGCAGGCAAAAGCGGTTTTTTGTTCTTTACTTCAGAAAGGTCGAGACACCAACTCCCACATTAGTTAAGCAAAGCACTGAAACTGTTGCACAGCTTCTTTAATATAGAAAAGCGACGGTCTTTTTTTGCCTTTCTTAGAATTGAGAGGCCGCCATAGACAATACTAGTGCGGTGTAAAATGCTCATTCAAGGCACCAACGTATGCGATAAAACTTTGATGCTCGTCAAGTCCTTACCTAAGTAAAACGCCAAAAATCGCTGAATTGGTGTCTATGCTGTGTCGAACAATGCACTGCTTGCGCGAGAATCTCCTATAATCTTGGTTGCAGTACTAGCATACAACAATAGTGACCACTTTACATAAAAAAAATTAATCCGAGTCTGTGAAAAGACTGGTGAACTTTTCTCCCTTTCTTTTATTTTTTCTTTTGGGGGAACCCCCCTCCCCCACCCAAAAAAAATAAATAAACAAAATGGAGTAGCTTTTCCTCGGTGAGCTTTCGAACGGTGAGCTTATCTCCGGTGAGCCTTTTACCAGAAAAAAGCAAGCGGTGCTACATTGTAAAACGGAAAGCAGGTATGAAGATTCTTCAAATAGTAAATCCATGATAGAAGAAAAATATACTTGGAACAGTGCTTACGTACGTTTGCCTTGTTGGGTCTGCCTCTTTTCGGCATAGTTTGGAGTATGTTACTAGATACCAGTCCATAGACACTTCAAAAAAGTTCCTCAAACATACTACTTGTCCCGCAATAAAGTATATTCACTGGCGGCCATATTTCTGTACACGGCTTCTGAGCGCCTGCCGACGGAGAGCTTCGTCAGTTCTTTTGCAACGTGTATTCCGCACCATCAAGATTGCCGGCCTCAGCAGCCCATTAACGTGAGCTTGTCCTAAACATGCGCTTCCTGAACATCGCCATCAATATGGCGTCCAGTGAACACCCCTTGTAGTCACTGATTGTAAGGGAATGACAGAGAGTACATATACTCGGCCTGTAGTTAGCGCGAGCTTACATACCCTCGAGGACGCTTCAGCGTCTCTCGAGCCTCGAGCGTCCACGCCCAGCCAAAAGCATGGCGGAAGGCAACGGGTGCATTGCCGAAGGCCGGACGTTTGAATGATACGCCCTGCCGTTCTCACCCTGTCAGTAACTCTAACTGACGTTCGCAGTTAAATGTTGTGTTCTTGCCTCAGACATCTTGTAAATTACGTCGAAGCTAAATTTATAATTAGAGGAATACCTGCCCGTGGGGAACATTCTCCAGCTGCGTTTCACTTTTCGTCACTTTGGATGTTGTCACTTCTCTCATGTGCTTGGCTCCAGGGAAAGGCAAATAACTCGCTTAGGAAGAATAGATTGGGTGTAGGTTGTAAGATAAGTACTCCGGCAAAGCATATTAGCGCCCATTTCGCTTCGACATAATAGCGCTAAAATATGTGTATAGCCTTAAGGCTGAACTCCATGGGACGAATATGCTATGAAAAATCGACGAATTTTGCCCGGCGGCGTTTACTCGGCGCGTGGAATCAGCACTGTGGCTGCTACGTCACGCGCAAAGCGAGCGCGCCTGCGGGCGTCGTTCGTCAGTTATTCGTCGCATAATTCGCTCCATAGAGTTCAGCCTTTACGTCGTCTTTTTAGATGCGGAGCATCTCTTGCTCGGGTCTATGTCCCGTGGCCTTGTAGTCCGCACTCACACTACGCACGCGCAACTCTCCTCCTTCCCTCTCTCCAACAGCTGCGCGTTACTCTCTCCGCTCTCTCTCTCTACCAGCTGCGTGCACTGCGCGTGCGTTCGCTTCTACTCACACCGCGCGCGCACGCGCAACTCTCCTCCTCTTGTCTCCTCTCCTTCAAGTGTGAAAAAAAATAAACGGCGAGCGGCGAGCGTTTCAAGTTTCTCTGCCGCGAGCCGCGACGAAGGCTCGCGTAGGGGCTAACGCTAGGGCAGTCGGTGGCGCCATCTCTCGACGTCAGCACGCAACCTGACTCTTTCCTCGGAACCAACACGATGCTCCGCATCACCCCATAGTTCCCCTCGGGAAGATGGTGTAATTTTTTTATTTTCTGGTAGAATGCACTTGTTCGTTGATTTGACTGCTTGTACAGCGCGATTTTGCGAAATTGCCGTACATTTAAAACACCGAGGCTAGTCGAACGAGACATAGCTCAGGTATGCCCTTTAAAATGGAGGACACACTAATTATTTGTTTTAATGCGAGAGTCTTAACTGTCCCATGGAGCGAAGCCGGTGTTGTCTGTAGCCGTTCTCTGTAGCAGCGACAAACGGCACCTAAATTCCATTCGGCTGAGCCAAACGGCAAATAAAGTCGCATTGGCCAAAAGGACAGCAACGCAGATGCTTAGTCATGGAAGCTGGCGGGGCGCTCAAAGGTCAAAGCGGACGCGCCTCAGATATAAGACACAAAGAAAAAGCACAGCAACGTTGATGCATCGTCACGGAAACCGTAGAGCCGGCGGTGGCGCCGCGCCTGCGCGGTGGGAGAGCTTGATGTCGCCGCCGGAGCGCCGTGTGAACAAGGAAAACGTCGCGCGCTGCTTGCAGGAACCCACTGCGTAGATGAATGCTTTCGGATTCCTACATGTAAGCAGTCTGGAGTGCCTTCGTTTAATGTTTTTTTTTTTTTATTTTATCTCCCACATATTAAGGGCTTTTCACCAAATAACGAACAAATGCTTCCTGGTGAAACAACGTATAGCACAAAAACAATATTGCTTATTAGTCACGACTAAGGGTCAAATCTTGTTGAGTGGGTAGCCTTAGGACAGTTTGTTGATCACGTATCGAACGGTCGTCTGAGGTTGTCTTTTGCGACGTTATACTCACTGTTTGTGTAGATAACGCAAAATAAATAAACATTTTAGCTGGTGCTTCAAAAGAATACTTTAATCAGTTAAATAAAATCTAGACTTCCAATGAAGAACTTCCTTTGCATCATAAAAACCACTAAATCAATAAAGCTTAGAAAGGAACAGAGCTTTTGAGAAGCGTAGTGCTTCACTAAAGTTATTATTTGTATTACAGCAGCTTGTTTGGTGAAAAAAATGCAGATAATAGGAAACATTCGTGTTTTACGATCAAGGCTGAAGTTCTTAACGATTGCAGTTTCTGGAAGTTTTAATATCACTTATCTGACAGGAACTTGTTATGACTTCTGCTTGTACAGCTTCTTGCGTTTTCGCCGGAATGAATATACTTCTTAATTGCCATGAACCGCGATTTTGGGACCTTACGGTACTTTTTAAAACACAGATACAACTATCATGGAAGCTCGTTTATATATTCTAATTAAAACACCGTCTATATGGCCCATCAGAATACTTCAAATGAGTTGACGTAATGGACTTAAAACCAAACAAGCACACAAGAGACAACACAGCTTTCGACTTGCAACGACAGATTTGCTGGGGCTGCTAGCTGCTCGGAGCTCGACTTGGGTAGGTGATGGGGAAAGGGGGAGGGGATGAGGGGAGATGCAAGAAACACATGGAGCCGTTGCAGTAGGCGAACACAGCGGGCGGTCGGGAGTCTGGTCTGTGTTGCCTCTCTCGTGGATGACAACTCGCGTCGCTTCGTGCCGTCGGGGGTGCGGCGGAGAGCGGGAGGGCGGGGGGGGGGGGGGGGGGGCGTCTCGGAACTCTTTGGGGAAAGTGCAAGACGAACTGGAGGGTAAAGCGAGAATAGAAGGCGAGAAGAAGTAAGAACAGAGGGCGGCCTTCCTTGGTTGTTTTTGTTTGCTGTTGTTTTTCCAAACCTTTACGCTCTAGTGCCGTGAGGGCTGGGGCTCCTCACCCTCGCAGGAAGCGAATCTCTCCTCCAGAGTAAAGGGAAGGGCTGGAGAGGTTTGTTGTCGCCAACTTGATGCTTACGAATTCTATTATTTCTCTTCTGAATCGAGATCGATGTCCCCCTATGATTTTTGTTTGAGCGAAATGGGGTGTCAAGAGTGGCAGTTTTTTTGCATGGACAACAACCGGATCCACGGAATCCTCGGGCGGGCTCGTGATCTCCCTCGCGTGTTCACAAAGCCGGTCGTTGATACATCGGCCCTGTTTGACCGATATACTCCGCTCCGCACGAAATAGTGATCTTGTACACTTCTCTCGCGCAAGGCGCGGAAGCACTGGGCGTGTTTTTAGCGCAGGAGGGCGGAGGCTCCGCATTGTTGACAGCGTTTGCACATTCCACCCAATTTGAATTTGCTGGTGAAAAAAACCCTGGCCCTCCTGCACTAAAAAAACACGCCCAGTGCTTCCGCCCCTGCGCGCGAGAGAAAGTGTACAATATCCCTCTTTCGTGCGGAATGGGGAGCCCCCCAGCCCGCACGGCACTAGAGTGAAAGGTTTGAGAAAAAAAACCACAGCAAACAAAAAAACAACCCGGGAAAGCCTCCCTCTGTTCTTACTTCTTCTCGCCCTCTGTTCTCGCTTGACCCTCTGGTCCGCCTCGCACTTTCCCCAAGGAGTTCCAAGACGCCTTGGGGATTTCGACTCCATAAAATTAAAAGTGTTCACTTCTGTAAGTCAACCCTCTAAACACCAAAGCTTCCGTAGACGCTTCACCTGGCTATCCTTTGTATAGCAGGTCGCTCCAGCTTGTTATTGTTTGTATTACAATATTCCATAAAGTATAAAATGCTTTTAACGGAGCTCCCAACCCCAGAATATTGTCCGTCCGTCCGTGCCTTTCCCGCTAAATTTAGTGAGGAAGCGAAATTTTCGTTTAGGTCACATGACGTCAATTGATACCATGTAACCTGACATCACACGATTTATTCGCGAATTATATTTTTGCAGCCAAAGTCGGTGGGGAAATAAATGTCACGTGACCTGTACTCGAATCCAGTTTTTTAAAGTTAGCAGGAAATTTGATATAACATGACTCTTACATCACGTGTCTTATGCACCAACTCAATTCCCTGCTAAATTTAGCTAGAAATGTGATGTCAAGTTACCTGACGTCACGAAAACTAAACACCAACGTAGTTTCTGAAATAATTGGCGGTAAACTGAACGTCACGTAATCGAATGTCCCGTGAACTGCTGTACACCACACGACCCTTTTCCCAGTGAACCTACCTGGGAAATGGATGTCACGTGAGAGAAACACCTTCAGTTTCCCCGCCTAATTTAGCATAAAGATTGACGTCACGTGACGCATCAATAAAATGTTCTTACTAAATCTAGCATGAAAAGTGACGTTACGTGACCTATACGACCACTTTATTTTTTCCACTAAATTCAGCGAGGAAATTGACTCTACGTGACCTATGCACCAAGTTTACCACTCAATGTGCAAGGAACATTTATAAAAATAAACGTTCTTCACTCCCTAATACAACAGTTTAATTTCTTTAAAAAGCAATGATCGATCTCTCCTTTATGCTGCATTTCATGTACCACAGGACCTTAGACATAAATGTACCTGCCACTTCTTATTTCTTTAATAACATACCCCTGGGGCACGATGAGAGGAGAGCAGATACAAAAATGAGGTAGTAAAACAGTAACAAAAAAGCAATATCAATAATAAAAAAACTGTCAAACAGGTCTGGGATTAGTGAAAAAATGGTTAGTGTTAACGTTTCGTAACCGGAAAGGGCCAAAGTGATAGTAGCATTTCAACAAGGCAGGTAGTTCCATTATTGTGTTGTACGAGGAAAAAAAGATGAGCGAAACGCCGTTGTTAATAAACGTGGGACGCTAACTTCACGATGATGATCCACACTGGATGAGGTATAGAAGGGGATATTTCTCATTAGATCGGTAAAATTAGGTCATAATATAAAACTTCGTGAAATGAACGTAAACGTCAAATCTCACGAAGCAGAAAGGGCGAAAGAAATAGGGTAAGGAAAAACAATTTTAATTGTCTTACAAGTCCGGTCGACGATAGTTTCATCAAATAGAACGTGCTGGATCGATCGGCTGGTCTCTTACGCAGAAACCAGAATTTAATGACCGGATTCAGATTAGGGTTACATACAATAGCTTTGTTCTGAGTAACGTCTTGTATTGAACCCATTGAAGTTATACGGATGCCAAGAAGAAGTCGCGTCTAAGATAGTGCAGCATAGAGTTATCACGAGCAGTCCAAACCTGAATGTGGGAACAGCAACATATTTGCAAGATGATACTTGTTCTCAAAGAGTTCCCATCAACGTAGTAACAAGAGCTCTCATTTGGTTTACGGGACACTCTCGCGTGTTTGAATTTAGCAGTGTTTAGTTTCGATTAAGAAGTCACACCAACGAGGACAAGGTTCATATCGGATTGAAGTGCAAATGAACCAGAAGTATATCGGATTTTACGTTAATTTACACAATCATGGGCGAAGAGACAATAAGTGAAGAAACATTAATAGGCCAGTCATTATTATAAAATAAAAATGGTAAAAGGCCAAACACTGTCCCTCTGAGGAACAGACGGACACAAGTGGAGTCATGCCATTCTTGACTATTACAAATTGCAAACGATAAGTTAGAGAAGATTGTATTCATGCAAGTATGCTAGGGCCAGTGTTAAGTTTACCGGGTTGCAGCAGCAACTGTTCATGACACACATTATCGAACGCTTTAGCGAAGTCCAGAAAAATGCGGTTCATAAGATCCACGGTAAACAATATCATGGGTGGAGGTTTTACCTCCCGGTTTCACCGTGACAGCGATTTACGAAACCCGTGTTGTGCTGCAGTGAAAAATTTATTCATCTCGACGAAGTATACGACGTGGGTATAGATGCTCTGGAAGATAACACGAGATGCTTTTTACAATAATTGGTGTAGTAGTTGTAGGCAGAATGCTTATCGTCACCTATAGAAATAGGCAGCAACGTTCCCTAGCAGAGAATCAGAGGGGTGAACACCTGTGATTGTTTTAAATAATTTATCAAAGTTAGAAAAGAGAACGTCTTATCATTTTAAGACATTTAGAGTTAATTCCACCCACAATCGACGAAGAAGAGAACTTTCGCCTGTCGATTCTCTCAGAGATACCAGAAGCATCAACGAAAATGGCATCTACTACACGTAACAGTGTCACCTTTATTGTCTGCTATGTATATTGTTAACCTTGCATAAAGTTTCAATAAACATACTATTCAACACACCGGCACATTTGTCATTGGGCACGTCTATCACACTTGACAACTTAAGTGATACTTAAAAACAGTTCTTTTTATGACGATTTTGAAAGTTTGGCGGGCTAGTTCCGAACACCACAAAAAGGTTGCAAATTTTTTATTTTGCATCTTCGATCGATTTCTTGTTTCTTCTGTGGAACACTAATACGGAGCCCAGCGATGCTCACACGCCGAGAATGTTACTGGACGGTACAAGCGTTTTTTATATGTGACGAGTCGACTTTCCTTCCTACTCCATGGTGACTGGGAAGTTAAAGTATATTCATTAGTGATATGAACTGGTTAATTAAAAGATAAACTTTTGCCTAATACTTCTGCTTCTCGACAACAGGACAAACCAAAAGTCTTAAAAAAATACAAAGCCAAAGAAAACTTATCCAGTAATTTGTAGGATCGTAAACCGCTTGAATCCTCGCCACATAGGCCTTTAAACAAAGCGCAGGACCAGATGATCACCGGATCCTTGGGCAACTTACGGAACTTGCACGTTCAGGATGATGACTCGTCAGACTGAGGTCCCAAAACACCGTCGAGGGTGGCCCCTCTGGTAAAACTAAGAACTAAATTGACTTACTTTTTGTTAGCAACATAGTGGAAGCGGATAAGGCACATGTGCTCGACGGAGTGTCAGACCATAAGAATAGTGTTCTTGACTTAGAACTGCATAAAACAGCCTGCCGATAATGCT